>PVJA010047570.1:0-14592 GCA_004027025.1 Myocastor coypus
AAAAAAAAAAAAAAAAAGCTGTTAGGGAAAATAAACAGATCATTTATACAGGAAAGCCCTGGGGACCAGGGAGATAACTCAGTGGAATAAGTGCTTGCCTGGCAAGCGCAAGGTCGTGAGTTCAATCCCTGGTACCACCACCACCACCACAACAACAAAAAAAAAAACCTAGTATAAAGGAAAGCCTACCAGAGTTACAGCTGATTTCTGAGCACAAACCCTCAAGTCAAGGAAACCTTGAAATGAAGTAATTCAATTTCTAACGGAAAACAATCTTGAACCCAGACTGATGTACTCAATGAAGCTATCTTTCAAAACTGATACAGAGGGCTGGGTAGATAGCTCCAAGGCACAAGTGCCTGCTGGGCAAGTGCAAGGTCGTGAGTTTGAACCCCAGTCCTGAAAAAAAAAAAAAAAAAAAAACTGATACAGAAAAGAAATACTTCCATGAAAAAGAACACCTGAGGAAATTTATCACCACCAGATCAGCACTCCATAATGGCTGGAGGACTTTCTACAAAGAGGCAACAGGGGGAATTCACCTAGCAAGGCAAACAAACATAGGAGGGAAGAGAGAGGGAGCCATCCAGAGGAAGTACACAGCAACAGTCAGTACATACCAGCTACAGCTAACAACACTAGTGGGCTCGGTTCACCAGTCGGCCACGGACTGGCAGAACAGTAGATTAAGAAGCAAGATCCAACAGTATACTTTGCATAAGAAACACATTAAATTGAAAAAAGAAATTCACAGACTGTGAGCCGAAGGATGGAAAACTGTACTGTGTAATAGGAACCCAAAAAAAAATTCAGGATAGCTATTCTATTGCAGAGAAACTGAGTTTCAAGACAAGAACCATTAAGAGAGACAAAGGTCACTGCATCCTTGTAAAGGGAACAATCTAAGAGGAAGAGACAAAAACCGTGAATATATATATGCGACAAATACTAGTATATACAACTATAGAAAACCAAGACTAATAGGCATGAAAAATCAAGTAAGTGCTAATACAATTGTATTGAGAGCACTCAATACCACACTATCACCAAAAGAAAAATCAACTAAACAAAAATTCAACAGTATGGGGGCCAGCTGGATGGCTCAGTGGTCTAAACCGCCTGCTTAGGATAGCTTAGGCAGCTGCAGGGACCGCGGTTGGATCCCCAGCACCACATGCTACACCAGCCCTGCCGTCAGGGCAGGCTGAGCCAGCCATAAAATAAACAAACAAACAAAAGCTCTGAAACAAGAAATAAAATTAAATTAAATTTTTTAAAAAATTCAGGGCCCGGCAGGATGGCTCAGTGATCTAAAGCGCCTGCTTAGGAAAGCTTAAGCAGCTGCAGGGACCAGGGTTCGATCCTAGCACCACATGCTGCGCTAGCCTTGTCCTCAGGGCAGGCTGAGTCGGCCATAAAAATAAATAAACAAAAGTTCTGAAACAAGAAAAATAAAATAAAATTAAATTAAATTAAAAATTCCTTTAAAAAAATTCAACAGTAAAATATTAGAACTGAAGGGGCTGGGGAGATAGCTCCGAGGCACAAGTGCCTGCGTGGCAAGTGCAAGGTCGTGAGTTTGAACCCCGGTCCCGCAAAAAAAAAAAAAAAAAAAAAATATTAGAACTGAACCAAACATCACAATACATACTCTTCTTAGCTGCACACAGGGTATGCCTTAAAATAGGCCACATACTTGCTCATCAAATATGCTTAAGTAAACGCAAAGGAAAAGAAATTATCCCATGCATATTATCAGACCACAGTGTAATGAAATTTGAAATATGTGGCAAAAGGTCACAATAAAATAAAGATGGAAATCAATGGTTATAAGAATTTCATAAACACATGGAAATTAAATAGCATCTTCCTGAATAACCAATGTTCACAGATGAAACTAAAGAACAAATTACATCACTTCTAAATTAAATAATAATGACAATATAACATGCTAGAACGTATGAGACACATTCTGAAAGGGAAGGTTTATAGCAGTAAATACCGATTTCAGAAAAACAGGGGCCTGGTAGGATGGCTCAGTGGTCTAAAGCACCTGCTTAGCAAAGCTTAGGCAGCTGCAGGGACTGCAGTTCGATCCCTGGCACCACATGCTGTGCCAGCCCTGCCCTCAGGGCGGGCTGAGCCAGCCATAAAAATAAACAAATAAAAGTTCTGAAACAAGAAAAAAAAAATAATAAAGTAAACCAGTAAAGCTAATTAAAAGTGCAACTAAAAGGGGTACCTTGGGGCCCGGCGGGATGGCTCAGTGGTCTAAAGAGCCTACTTGGGAAAGCTTGGGCAGCTTCAGGGACCGCAGTTCAATCCCCGGCACCACATGCTGCGCCAGCCCTGACCTTGGGGCGGGCTGAGCCGGCCATAAAAAAATGAGTGAATAAACGAACAAAAGGTTCTGAAACAAGAAAAAAAATAAATAAATAAAATAAAATAATTCTTTAAAAAAAAAAAAAAAAGGGGGGTACCTTGTCCCTTAGGCAATGTGAGGAAAAAAGAAAACAACTGAACCAAAAGTGAAGAAACTGTGGTCCCAGGGCCATGCAGCTTTCCCAAGAAGATTCACCCACAGCACACATCTGAAACTTATACCCCGCAGGAGGAGAAAACTGCTTGCCACGTTCACAAGGATGTCCATGAATTAGAGGCAAAAAGGCCGATGACTTGAGACAGAAGTCCAAAGGTGACAGAAATAGGCTGAGTGGACACAGAGGGCCAGGGACACAGGCCCTCCCCACAGCTGCTGTGTCCCACGCTTCAGGAGTGTGGAAGAGCCCCAGAGACACGGAGGTCATCAGCGATGGGCCGGCAGGACTTGAGTCTGGGGAGGGGGAGGGCCCACGGGGATGGGGACTGCGCGGGTGGGAGAAGGCTTCCAGGAGGAGACCATGCCCTGGAAGCACTGGGTTCACAGAGGACAGTGCTTGTGAGCCCAGAGGTGCCCTGCGTTCCTGCCAGGACCACAAAAGGGACACCGAAAGCCGGCACCATGGTGTGCTGTGGTCCCGACCCTGCTGACATCACACCCAGGAACGGGACCACCACCAAGGGGCCACCTACACGGGTGTCTCTAGAACCAGAGTGCAGTGGCCCCAAGCCACAGCAGTACATGACTGCACGGCGTTCCAGTTGGGTGGGAAAGACGCAAGGAAATTGGATTGCGAGGATGGCTGCAGCGCCCGCGGATGCTGAAAGTCACTCCGTGGACAGCTGATACGTGCAAAGTGAGCTGCATCTCGGTAAACGCTAAGAAAGCGCGGCAAGAACACGGGCCACAGAAACGACACAACCACCCAGGCAGGCAAGCCGGAGCACAGCATCCACACCAGCACCGACGGGACGGCTGCCTCCAGGCGTCTGGAGCACCATGAGACTGCACCCTGCTGGGAGCGTGGGGCTCTCCTGCCCCTGCACCCGCCCAGCCCTGCCGCCCCACTGGCTTCCCCCCAGCGGGGGTGGCATCTCTGTCTGGGTCCAACCGCTCCATACCTGGGTCTCATCTCCACCCAACTCCAAGAGCCAATGAGTGGAAGGAAGGACAAGGTGGTGGTTCAGGCAAAGCAGTGCCACATTGAGCAGCGACACCAGGGCAGTGACACGGGCCAGCCCACTGATTCTGATCCCACCTTTGAACCAGGAGGCCTTGGGGAGAAGCCTGAAATTCACTCAGCGCCTGCCAGCCTTTTGGGGCCATGGCACCTGGAGTCGCAGCAGCTCGTGGGCTAGTGGGGGGACTGCAAGTTCTAGGCCAGCCTGAGCAGCTCAGGCAGACCCTGTCTCTTGGTTCTGGGGAAGGTGGGGCCTGGAGTATGGCCCACAGACCGTCAGCCCACTGTCACCTCAGCGTGGCTCCAGGGCCGCTCTTCTTTGGCTCTATTTGCATGAGAAACATCAAAGGGACACGCAGAGTACAGCAGCAAGGCAGACAGTCCCAGCAGCGCCAGCCTAGCACCAGGCACGCACAGCTCAGGCAGCCCTCGCTGCTCAGCCTGGGTCCTGCTGGGATGTAGCGCAGAACCAGAGGTCAGCTTTTCTAACCTGAGCATGCAGGTGTGGCTCATGTGGCAGGTCCAAGGCCACCAGGGGTCAGCCAGCCACGGCAGGCACAGTTCTGCAGAGGGTCCCAGCGAAAGGAGTGGGCGAGACAGGCTCCCCAGGCAGCGAGCAGAGCCTCTGAGCGTGGGTGGAGGCTGCCGCGGTGCCTGCTCCTGTCTTGCACTAAGAAAGGCTGTGACAGGGGCTGGGGAGATAGCTCCGAGGCACAAGTGCCTGCTGGGCAAGTGCAAGGTCGTGAGTTTGAACCCTGGTCCCACAAAAAAAAAAAAAAAAAAAAAAAAAAAAAAAAAAAAAAAGAAAGGCTGTGACAAGCACACGTACCTTGAGCCGGAAGCAGACCAGCCCCAGCGTGACCTCCATGCAGATCTCAAAGCGGGGGTCCTGGAGCACCAAGGCCTCGAACTCGTGAGCCAGCTGCACGTGCTGGGGAGGGTAAGGGAACACTCTGAAGTTTCTCATCGCCCTGAACTCAGGACTTGGCCGCCCCCCCACCCCTGCAACAATTTATTTATCAGACAGCGCAGCTCTCCTGAGCGATGTCCTCTCAGGGTAACATCGGTGGCTCCTACACAGGGGCCGCTGTGCCCAGCCCTGTAGCCTTCGCAGTTTTACAACGACACTACCAAGAAGTATAGGGACACCCGTTGTTCACAGAGCTGGACTTGAACCCAGGGTCTTGTGCACTGAGCTCCCACACCTTGCTCCTCATTTACCTTCTGGACGATTGTGGGCAGTGGAGACCATGCTCCCTAGATTTGGGTGCGCTTCCGACAGTCTACTTCCGGCCTCCCTGCAGACCTGTCACCAGGTACCCCGTGGGTACCATAGAAGGCCCCAAACATTGACCCTGGCGACCTGACCCGGAACATGGAAATGCGCAATCCCGAGGCAGAGCACCAGAGGGCGCCAAAGACCTCAGACTCGGGCACAGGAGCTGGGCGCAAGCTCTGCTACCACTGCATGCTTAGAATCGTGACTCTGGTTTGTGCTCAGAGGCGCGCAAGCCCACTTGCTGTCCTAGAGTTACTGGGCACCAAGGCTGCGGCGACCTGGCCCAGTTGGCACCACCAGATGGGGTCCAGGGGCAGTGGATTTAAGGCGTGGCCCACCACAGCTCCAGATCAACCACTTGGGCACATTTTGTGGAGGAAAATGTGACATGTGGTTGAAAAGATGGCAAATGTTTGTTTATAAGTGTATGACGGTGAAAGACACACTGCCAGGAGCCGTCCTCCGAATCCTCTCCCTCGCACCAAACGCGCTTGTCCACCGCCCTTGCCTCTCCGCACTGGCTCCGGAGCCCTCTCCTGGAGGCCCTGAGCCCCGCCGTCCTGGCTGCCTCAGGGTCCTGAATCAGCTCCAAACTCTGGTGTGTTGTAGTCATTGTGAATTTGGGAGGACCCACAAGCCACAGGTGTCAGGCCCGGTGGGCAAGGGGGATGAAGACGGCACTGCATTTGCCCGAGCTGCCTTTGCACGGGTTTGCTCTCGGGCAAAAACACTCTCCGTGTATTCAGTCCACAACACAGAGACACAGGAAAGAAGAATTCACACCGCAGCAGAGTGGCCAGAATGATGGGCAAAGCATGCTCACCTGCCAACGTGGCTTCTACCCTACTAAGTGAAAATGTAAGGGCCGACGAGATAGCTTGGCCAACTAACCACCTGCTTAGGTAAGCCCAAGGACAGGGTTCAAACCCTGGCACACATGCCACGCACGCTGATCCCAGGTGTGCTGAGCCTGTGACGGAGTCTCGGTGTGGTGTCCCATGCCTATAATCCCAGCACTGGGGAGGCTGAAAACAGGAGGATCACTACGAGTTTGGGCTGTGAGACTCCGCACCAAGTATGTAAAAAATTAAAGTAAGTTCAACATAACCGCTGACGTAGCTTCCCGTCACCCACCATGGCCCTCTGCGGCTCTCTGAGCCTCACTCTTGTATTTCTGCCAGATAGACGAGGCAGGAGACCAAGCTAGACAGCGTTCTGGCTTGGGCCATCTCTGTGGAGCTCACAGCTTACGCCCCAGGGAAGGTGTCTCAAGAGACCCCCAGCTGTGTGTGACGGACCACCTGTTACACACTCTACCCTCCACAGCCCATGCTACAATGTTTCCTTCAGCGGAGCCTCAAAAGTCACACGATCATGTTTCAATGGAGAAGGGCAGCCCAGGGCGCACACAGTGAGGGTCCCAGGATGACAAAAACCACCTACTGTGCCCTGCTCAGAACCCACCCTGCCATGAAGCGGCACTGGCCGCGTTTGATTTCTAGCCATGTGAGTTCCGTGCCCTTGGTAATATTACTCAGCTAAAGAATGGAGGCGGGGGCAGCGAGATGATTCAGTGGTCTAAAGTGCCTGCTTAGGAAAGCTTAGGCAACCGCTGGGACAGCTGTTCTATCCCCAGCACTACATGCTGCACCAGCGCCACCCCCAGGTCTGGCTGAACCCGCCATAAAAGAGGACACACACTTGGATTCCAGTTCCCTGGGAGGCTGAAGCAGGAAGACCGTGAGTCTGAGCCTAGCCAGGCCAGCTTGGCAACTTAGCGAGACGCTGTGTCAAAATTAAAAAATGAAAAAATAAATAAATTGCAAAGATCTAAGGAAGGAGCTTGGTGCTGAGATCCTGGGTTCAATCCTCAATACCACAAGAAGATGAAGGAGAAGGAAGAGGGGAAGAGAAAGGGGGGGAGGGAAGGCAGGGAAGGACGAAAGAGGGAGGCGGGCGGGCGGGCGGGCGGGCGGCTCGCGCCCACGCACCTTGCGGATGTACGCCTGCAGGCCCTTGACTCCGTACATTCGGAAGACAAACCACATTTTCAAAGAGCGGAATCTCCGGCCCAGAGGGATCTGCCAGTGCTGAAATAAAACAGACAATGGTGCACGTGTGAGGCCCACGCCCAGAGCCAGCTCCCCTCCAACCCGCAGATGATCTACTTCCGGGTATCTTGTCCTGCGCGGCTGAAAATGCCCGGAGCGCGCACCATCCCGCTCCTGCTAAGCTACCCATGCTGGCCAAACGTGGAGTCCCGACATCCTCTTGGCCTGGGGAGCACGGCTGGGCGAGGGTGGATTGCGACCTTTTAGGCTCTGCTTCCACGGGGTTCCGCCCCTCGGACCTCGAGGAACCTCTGGGGACCATGTGTCTCCTGACCACAGCAGAGGGTGTCACTGCGGCTGCCTCTGCCAGGCTTGGAGGGGCGCAAGGCTCTCTGAGTCTTCAGGTGCAGTTCACAGCCAGCCGCAGAGCGAAGCCTGGTCTTCCAAACACCCTCCACTGGGCTAGTCTCCGTCCTCAGGCCCCGCAGCCCTGCACCTCCCTGCATGTCCTCAGGGGGCAGCTTTCGGTGGGGGCGAGGGGACTGCCTGCTGCAGTGGCCAGAAGGCAAGAGCTCCCTGAGCAGGCACCACTCACTCAGGCGAAAGGCTGAAGCCTGGGGACCCTTGGGGCCCGGGGGAAAGGCTACTGCTCTTGCTAGGACAACGGCGCAGCGCAGACCACTGCCCCACCCCTATCAGGACCCGCCCAGGACCAGCACAACAGAGAGAAGTGTCCACACAGGACTGGAGCCCCACTAGCAGCGCAGCCTGGCCAGGTCTCTCCGACAAGCCCTGTGCATCAGAGGCCCCGCCCATGGGTCAGTGGGAACCTGCTCGTGGGGTGAGGGGCACCCACAGTCACAGTCAGTCAGGAGGCTCAGCACTGCCCACGTGGCAGACTGCAGCCCAACAAGGCAGGCGGCCACTTACCCTGTAGTCCGTGATAAGCCCTGTGGAACAGAGAGAGAAGCCATTAAACCAAAGTGCGACCCACACGCCATTCCCCACCTTCCAGGTTTGTGGCTCCACAGTGGCCAGGCCAGGTGGCTACTCTGTCTGCCCTGCCTGCGCCTTGCATGCTGTCCCCATCACCCTGGGCAGAACTTGGCCAGGGCCTGCAGACTTCCTAGGCACTGGTGTCTGCAACGGAGCTGCCCCTCCTTCACACCTGCGGCTGGGAGGAGCCATCTAATCCGACCCACGACCCCCCTCAGAGCCCAGAGGCCTGCACTCTGCCCCCAGGAAAGAGCAGGCATGTTCTCCAACAGCAGAAAATTGGCAGCGCTGGAGGAAATGAGGACGGCCAGGCTCATCTCTGCATCACCGGTTCAAAGCCCAGCCTCACCACCTATCTCAGCGCTGGTCCCATACCATCCTCGCTTCTGGCCTGAGGTTCTTATCATAATGGGGCGTTAAACATATCACAGGTCCACAGCCCTCAGGAATAACTCGGCAGGGACCCACAGAGGCCAAGAGAATGAGGAGCAGGAGCCCTAGGAGCCCACAACACAGTGCGGCCCTTGGGGGGAGGTGCTGATCACGCGGTGGTGGCTGCGAAACAGTACAAGCGTGACCTCTGCAGCACTGGTGACGGTGGCGGCCAGCAGTCATCGCTGGGCTTTATTTTTTTTTTTTTACGCTTATTTAGGGGCTGGGGAGATAGCTCCGGGGCACAAGTGCCTGCTGGGCAAGTGCAAGGTCGTGAGTTCGAACTCGGGTCCCACAAAAAAAAATAATAATAATAATGCTTATTTATTTTTGTCTTTTTGAAACAGGGTCTCGCTGTACAGTTCAGGCTGGCCTTGAGCTCAGTTTTGTAGCCTAGGCTGGTCTCGGACTCTCACTGATCCTCCTGCCTCAGCCTCCCGAGCGCTGGCATTACAGTGGTGCGCCACGACAACTGGCTGATTATCTCTGGGCTTTACATTTAAGTGGATTAAAGGAACTTAGAAATACAATTCAGCCACGGGCAAGCCTTCTGGGAAGCCTGAAATTACAGACTTTATTGCCATTGCTGAAAATAAAGCCAGGAAGAGGGAGCAAAGGCGAGCGCACCGCTCACCTGAGTCCTGGTGGCTGTGCTTCAGGTAGACAGGATCCAGCTTGAAGGCGCCTATGAGGTCCGCCCTCTTTTTCACCCTGGTTGGAAGGAGCAAAGGACAGCGATATGGGTTAGATCTACCATGTCCCCCTCCCCCGGGTCTCTTGTGTGGGGGCCACGCTTGCACGGAGCCGCTGTACGAGGCAGTGGAAGCGTCTGCGGGTGTGGCTGGGAGGTGGGGCCGGGTAGAGGTGGTCAAGGGCGCCTGGCCCGGAAGGGCACGTGCTCATCCCCAGCGCTTCCCTCCGGTCCCCGCTTCCCGGCTGCCCAGGGTCAGGGCGCATTCCCTGGCCACGCCCTTCCACCCTGTGCTTCTGTCTTGGAGCCAGCCGTGGATGAAGCCCCTGGAACCTGTGAGCCAAACACGCCTGTCTGCCCCTAAGAGACAGGTGTCAAACGAGGACAGGGAGATAGTGGGGATTCGCAAAACACAGCGCCGCCCCCTGGCCTGGCCCGGCCTGTGCAGGCACCACTAGCCACCACGCCCACCAGCACCTGTGACCTGCGAGCACCCACAGAGAAGCCACTGGGGGTGGGCAGGAATAGAAATAGGCCTAGCACTTGGATCCTTCCGACCGATGCCACGCCCACCCGAGCCTTTCTTTTAAATGCAGATAACATATCCGCTTTGGCTCGCAGGGGTAAGGTTTTCTTTGGAAAAGATCGGATATGCAAGGATCACTAAGCACTACGCAAATCAGTTCACGTTTACATATAAATGATTCAAAACACCAAATAACAAAACGTTCGAGAGGAATAACAAATTCTTTAGGCGGTGTATTACTGTGTGTGTAATGGTCACCAGTTTGGGAAACTTCAACTATCTTGTCCACTTCAATAATGTAGGACTAGAACCGCAGTGTTTATACTGAATGATGACTAACCATTGGTCGCCTCTCATTAAACGAAATAGAGACTTCTTATTGTCAGGAACACAAAAAAGCCACCGAGAGCAACTCTAAAATTCATTTTTAGGTCATGTGTTGAATTAGGCAAAAAACTGAAAGCCATCTGTAATAAATTCACATCTGCCAGTTGTTTGCCTGCCTTCAACTTCTGGCCTTTAATCTGTCTCTGTCTCTCTGTCTCTCTGTTTTGAGATAAAGCCACACCACATAGTTCAGGCTCTTCTTATACACTTTCCTGTGCTGGCCACGAACTTGTCACCCTCCTGCCTCAGCCTCCCTTGCTCTCAGTAGGTGCCACTTATTTCTTTTTTTTTGAGGAGCCCACTGGGTTCAGGCTTCACACTGAGCTGCAGTCCCAGCCCTCTCTACTTCTTACTTTGAGATGGACCTTGCTGAGTCACTAACTGCCTGAGCTCTGCTCCCACTCACACCCCTCCTGCCTCGGCCTCCTGCAGTGCTGGGGTTATAGGTGAGCCATGCCAGCCAGGCCCTGAGAGGGAGGAGAGCGCTGGCTTTCTCCAGACTGACAACCTCTCCTGGCCCCGGCAGCCGTGCAGTTTAGGAGGGCCGTGCGGCTACAGTATCCTCTCCACCTGCGTCCCCAGCCTTCTTGTCCCATGAGGCTGCCCCCCACCTGTCCTGTCTCCTCTCCAGGGATGCCCTCTGCTCCTCAGGGCTTCCCCATGGACTAAAGTTACATTTCAAGTAGAATTACAGTTTCCAGCACGTATCGATACACTGTACTGTAACCTCCCTATCACGCTGTGCTTCCCACGACACAAAACAACCACGCGAGTGGGATAAACACATCTACGTCTGCCATGCCCACATGCTAACTGGCATTAGCTGGGCATGGTGGAATACACCTGTAATCCCAACACTCTGGGACGCCGAGGCAGGAGGACTGCAAATTCAAGCCCTGCCTGGGCCACTGAGAGAGTTGTGGTCTCAAATCTTAAAAGGAGCTGGGTATGTAGCTCAGTGTAAAGGCCCTGGGGTCAATACCAAGAAAAACTTATCTGGTTTTAAAATCATGTATCAAAAGTTGCGGGTGGGATTGTTGCTGGCAGCCGAATTAGATAGAAATATTATAGGTAGTCAGATAGGGCCAGGCCCCCCAGGACAATATCGAAAGCAATTTGACTATGCAGGTTTGCAAGGGACAGGCGCACCTGTGGGCCAGACCTTGAAACAAAAGAGTAAAGAAATGCAGCCGCCCACTCACTTAAAGTTAAGTATCAGGGATTGATATTCTAAATGAGTATCACCCTAAAAGAGCCAAAAGCTCAACCCCCAACAGAAAGAACCCTTATTCCGTATTCAGGCCCGCTGGCTACGTGACTTGCTTCCCAATTTGCCCCCGATGTAATCAATTTTACGCGAACAATGATGCTTGTAATCTCATTGGTCAACCATGATATTGTCCCACCTCATGACCACCTAAGCAAGTTCCCCCGGTTTCACCTTAGGTCCGCCTTATCACATGGTTTTGCCCTGTAAGACCCCTAAAGGAAGACAATTTCGGGGGCAACCCACTCGGCCCCCCCTTTTGTTCCCCTCTTGGACAGCAGCTTTCTTTCCCAATAAATATTCTATTGTACACCTCCGTCTCGTTCCTTAAATTCATTCTTCGGTTTTACAAATCACGAACTCATCCAAGTGTTTTTCAGGTTAAAAGATCAGTTTTTCTTCCTGGATCAGGATTATGACAATAGAAGAATTTAAGCAAAAATACAGGACAAGAATGGTTTTTTGTCTTGTTTTCCTTTGGGACAGGGTCTTGCACAGCTGGCCTCAACCTCAGCAGGATCCTCCTGCCTCAGCTTCCCCAGGGGGCTGTAGTGCACACCAAGCCACGCTTGGGGTTGGCTTTTGCATACACCAAGCGGGACAAACTGACTGCTTGGCGGAGTAGGAGGCAGGGGTTAGGTTGTGGGAGCACCGAGGTCCTCATCTTTCTCCAGAGAAAACCCGGTCCCTTAATTAACTACGTTCTGAGCTGCTGTGCAAGGTGGAGCACATGGAAGTTCCTAGTTGTTTCTTTTTTTTTTTTTTTTTTTTTTTGGTGCAGGACCAGGATTCAAACTCACAACCTGGAACTTGCCAGGCAGGCACTTGTGCCACAGAGCTATCTCCCCAGCCCCAATTTTTTTTTTCTTACCCTAAGTAAAATCAAACTGTCTGCAGTGATGTTATTAAGAACTTCCAGGACAGCTCTTAGGACCGAGTTACTTTTACGCCTCAGCCAGTGCTTTGAAGCATATCCACTTAGGTTGCTTTAAACTAAGCATTAGACCAAGAGAGGCGATGGGTGGGAGAATAAAAACACTGAGGCAAGCCAGGCCGCGACTCCCGAGGTCCCCTCGGGCCTGGTTCCTCCCCAAGCTGGATGGATCGCACAGCTCGGGTCTTCTGCCGGTCCGTTGCAGCAGTTTGTTCTGAATGAGCGTCTGCAGCCGGGACACAGCTTAGCAAGAGCCCCATCCGTGGCTCAGACCGGGCCCCTAGCAGGGAGCTTCAGCTACCTCCCTCAGTAAGCTGACCCCTCCCTGCCACACCCTCTCATCAGCAGCTGTCCCCCTTCCCCAGCTTCTGGCTCCCCGCACTGTCACCAGCAGGGGACACTTACCACATGGCCGAGCAGTCGAAGTTCACCAGAAGCCACTTGTGCGGGTTAAAGTTAAATGAATCTGCAAACTGAACAACACAAGGGGAACGCATAAGCTGTCACGATTCAGGCAGAACCTGAGGCCCCAGATGGAATCCTTGCCGGACGGTGTTCCCCAACGAGAAGCACTGCACCTCTCCACAGAGCCTGGGAAACCTGACCCAGGCTATGCTCGGAGGGAAGCTGGAGTAGTGGGAAGGCGCAGAAGCACCTGCAAGCTCTGTCCGCAGAAATTATACCGACGAGGCCTGAGAAACACTTCAGGTCCACAGCTCCTTCAGGACTAGCAAACTTCACAGAGCTGTGTGTCACCACAAATAATGAGACGGCAACACTTTCATAGCTAATCTTCAGTATCTTTATTTTTATTTTTTGTCTTTTTGACACAGGGTCTTGTACAGTTCAGGCTGGCCTTGAGCTCACTTTTTGTAGCCCAGGCTGGTCTCAAACTCGCACCAGTCCTCCTGCCTCAGCCTCCCAAATGCTGGGATTACAGGTGTGCGCCACCACGCCCGGCTTAATCTTCAGTATGAAGGGGGAAATTCATTTGATTTAACTGATCTGTCTTTCACCAGCCTACCCTGAACAGTACTGCTCTTCTTCCTTCCCGGCCTTTTGTAAAATGTTTTTAAAGAATTTATTTTATTTTTTTCCTTGTTTCACAACTTTTATTTGTTTTTATGGCCGGCTCAGCCTGCCCTGAGGGCAGGGCTGGCGCAGCATGTGGTGCCGGAGATCGAACTGTGGTCCCTGCAGCCGCC
Source organism: Myocastor coypus (assembly GCA_004027025.1). Classification (NCBI taxonomy): domain Eukaryota; kingdom Metazoa; phylum Chordata; class Mammalia; order Rodentia; family Myocastoridae; genus Myocastor; species Myocastor coypus. The sequence goes on from PVJA010047570.1 coordinate 13,329, forward strand.
TAAGCTTTCTCAAGCAGGCGCTTTAGACCATTGTAAAATTTTGAGACAGGGTCTTCTTGCTAGATTGCCTGGGGCTGGGGTGGAATTTGTAATCCTCCTGCCTCAGCCTCCCAGCCTGCTGGGATTCTAGCTGCGCACAGCACGCCCACATCTTCCTTTTTCTTTTTATGATGGTACTGGGGATTGAGCGCAGGACTGTGCCCTTGCCAGGCAAGCACCTATTCCTCGGAGCTATCTCCCCAGCCCCATGCCTTCCTTATTTTTAAAAGTGATAGGCAAGTTCACTGATCCCTCCCCGCTGAGACCGTGGGTAGCAATTCGGACAGCTGTCCCCAGACCCATGTGCCGGAGTCACAAGGAGAAAAAGAGAAGTCCCAGCACCCAGCGTGATCGAGAGGGCAGACCCGCCGTCCTGAGCATGCCCTGCGCTGTCCTCAGACAGGTGGCAGGGACCACTTCCCCCTTCGAACGTTTTGTGGCTCCTGTGACTGGCTGGTGCTGAGGGCGAAGCCACGTCAAGGCCCTGGCTGGAGACCCAGCACCCCGAAGACCCGCACCACCCGGGAGGTGCCCATTCATTTCCTCTCGGGATTGACAACATCTGATTTCAAGAAAGAGACGGAAATTACTGCCAGGTTCAATTGTTGATAAAAGGAAGCAGAAGATTAAAGGCGGAGCTTTGTTTGCTCGGGATTTTATGAGCGTCCTCAGCTGGGGCTGCTCTGTTTAAACTCTTTTCATTACCCAACAGCAATATTTCTCTCCTGCTGGAGGAGAAAGCTTCTTATCTGGATGGAGAGGCTGAGACAGGATATTACAGCCTACTTATCTGACCTGCTGAACAGCTGAGCTCTGGCCCAGATAGCCAGGCACTACGGCACCAGAGGGAGGAGGCTGGGGTCAGTCCTCACAGGGCAGAAGGCTCTCTGGCACTGACTGGATCTGCACACAGCTGGTGCGAGCCTGTTCTGGGTGCCAGGCGCGGCCAGAAAGGACCCAGAAGCCCTAAACCCAGTATCTGGGTCACACTGCAGCCACAGCCCAGACCAGGCCCTAAGTCCCAGATGAACCTAGAGCCCTCTTCCCTCACACCTGTCCAGGGGTGGCCACAAAGAAGTCATTTAGAGCTAGAAGGTGACTGGAAATAATATTTTAAAATCCAGCCGGGCGTGGTGGCGCACGCTTGTAATCCCAGCACTCGGGAGGCTGAGGCAGGAGGATTGGTGCGAGTTCGAGACCAGCCTGGGCTACAAAAGTGAGCTCA
>PVJA010047571.1:0-14589 GCA_004027025.1 Myocastor coypus
GGGGGGTTGAAAAGTTTAATTAACAGGAATTTAGCCAGGTTGTTTTTGGTTACATCACTTAAAAGTTTCACTTTTTTAAAGTAATGTAGCATTACTCCTGAAACTATTTGGAAATGGTACCACTTGCACAGATTTTGAAAAGTTTTCAGGAAACTCCAAAAAAGAGAACATAACTTAAAACTTTTAAGATGTCTTCCCTCATCCAATGGTTTAAAAATCCCTACATGTGCAGTGACCAGTATGTTTCTAGTTTGGGCTGCCTTTCTGTTGCAGTGGAGGTAATGGTCTGGTGCCCATTTCTTGAGCTGCCTATTTTTATTTGTTGAGCTGGAGTTTGGTTGGCCCTACTCCAGAGGTCTTCTCACAAGATTTGGTGCTGAGGATCTATTTATAGCTCTGTGGTTCTGTTGCCATGGCAACATGCTGGAGGCCAGGGTGGCTGGGGAGCTATTTCTAGACCCGTGCTGTAATGTAAGATTGATTGGGCAAGTTAGTATATCCTTTAAGCCAGACCAGCTCTGAACTGGTAAAAAGGAAAGGGGCGGGGAGAGAGAAAAAGCACACACATACACACACACAAACAAAACTTAAGAGATTACTTTAAAAAGATTTTTCTCCTTTTGTGACAGTCCCCACCCACCAAAAGAAGTCTAAACTGGTTTTCACATTAATTTTCCATATTAATTAAGTTTCCCCAATTCTGCCGTATTCACTTTCCCTAACTGTATCTAGTCCAGCCATGCAGGCGAGACACCACTTTAAAAGTTTTAAATACGCAAAGGGTGCTCCTTCGAGGACCTGATGGGCGGAAGGGAACTTCGTGTGTGTTTCCTGTTCTGTGTGGCGAGGCCCAAAAGGGCCCCTTTGTGCCTCACCTTTGTTCTCACTAATCAATGAGATTCTTAAAAAGTAAAAAGGAAGGACGTGTGCTGAGGAACTAAAACAATCTCATCTGCCCTTGAAGAAAAAGTCCTTGCTGCTTGTAAGCATGCCACTTCACATATTTTTTAAAGGCCACGTGACTCAGAGACATGCTCTGAGACATGCTCAGAGGCATGCTAGATTTTCAAACTATTGCCTGTTTAAAGTCAGACAATTTGAAAAATAAATTTTTTTTGTCATTATCAAATGGCAGGGATCAAGTCGGCCTGACTTTGAGTCCTTGCTCTACTGGTTGATGAGTATAAAACCAATCTTTTTAAAATTAGAAAGCAACAGCAAGGCCCCAGCCCGGTCCCCTCTGTCTGCTTCATCTCTGGGATGGTCCTGTCCAGTTAGCCAGCGCTCAGAGCCAGCACAGTGGGCAAGTTGGTACAAGCTCTGTGACCATGCTTGTGTCTTCTCTTTTCCCAAGCTTTCTGGACAAGATTGATGTCATCAAGCAGGCCGACTACGTCCCCAGTGACCAGGTATGCCAAACTCAGTGGGAGAATTTAGAACCCTCTCATCAGGCTCAGCAAGAGTTTCCCTCTTCTTTGGGTTGGCTTTAATGAGATCCACTAACACATCATTTGTGATAGGACCTGCTTCGCTGCCGTGTCCTGACTTCTGGCATCTTTGAGACCAAGTTCCAGGTGGACAAAGTCAACTTCCAGTAAGTGAATGGTCCCTTGTATGAGGCAGGGACATGGCTTCCTGACATGCTTTCTGGCAGTTAGGGCTGCAGCCCCTTAGAATGACCGGATGTCCATTCTCCCCACCAGCATGTTCGATGTGGGTGGCCAGCGCGATGAACGCCGCAAGTGGATCCAATGCTTCAATGGTATGGACCCGTGGCTTCTGCTGCTCTGTCGCCATTGCTGGTGAGCATTTCAGCTTCTAATGCCTGTTGCTTTTTGCTTTCTTGCCGTTCAGATGTGACTGCCATCATCTTCGTGGTGGCCAGCAGCAGCTACAACATGGTCATCCGGGAGGACAACCAGACCAACCGTCTGCAGGAGGCTCTGAACCTCTTCAAGAGCATCTGGAACAACAGGTGTGTTTCACAACCCTGCTCCACTTGCCCAGAGCCCTGGGACAGCTCTCCGGGCCCTGGTTTGCAGTGTTCTAGAAAAGACTCTCTTGGCACAGCCTAGGCAAGCATCACAGGCCCGAGCGCTAACCCTGCTTCCCTCTGTGTTAGATGGCTGCGCACCATCTCTGTGATTCTGTTCCTCAACAAGCAAGATCTGCTCGCTGAGAAAGTCCTTGCTGGGAAATCCAAGATTGAGGACTACTTTCCAGAATTTGCTCGCTACACTACTCCTGAGGATGGTACGCATGGCATCCATTCACGGTGGTGGTTCACTCAGGTCGTTCTTTTTCAAGACTACTCCCAACTCCCTCCCCTCCCCAGACTGTAAAGAATCTATAGGGGAAGGTAGAAAAACATACTTTCATGTTAACTGAGAAGTTAAGGGGCTGTAATGATAGCACCACCTCTGCCGTATTCTTCACCTTAAATAATGAGACGTTTACATTCTTCATAGCTACTCCTGAACCCGGAGAGGACCCACGCGTGACCCGGGCCAAGTACTTCATCAGAGATGAGTTTCTGGTGAGTAGAACTGTTTGTCGTTCCTTTTTTTTTCTTACAGGTGTTGGTTTACTCAATTCTGAGCTTAGGGATTAAACCATCCAGTGCTTCCTCTTTACTCTCAGCAGTCTACCCAGCACGCATGTTGCCTGCGTGCGCCCCTTGAGCTGGCTGTGCTCTTAGATAACGTGGGTAACCGGTCCTGGTGGGCTGGCCATGGAGGTCCTGGCAGGAGGCCTAACCGAACCTTGCATCCCTACCCACAGAGAATCAGCACTGCTAGTGGAGACGGGCGCCACTATTGCTACCCTCACTTTACCTGCGCTGTGGACACTGAGAACATTCGCCGTGTGTTCAACGACTGCCGCGACATCATCCAGCGCATGCACCTCCGTCAGTACGAGCTGCTGTAAGAAGGGAACTTCAACCTTAATGAGAGCCTTAAGCACAATTAATTAAAAGTGAAACGTAATTCTACAAGCAGTTAATCACCCACCATAGGGCATGATTAACAAAGCAACCTTACCTTTTGCCCCCAGTGGTTCTTGTGAAACCCCCTTTTCCCTTCTGCTTGCTTAGATGTTCCAAATTTAGACAGCTTAAGGCGGCCTACAGAAAAAGGCCACAAAAGTTCCCTCTCACTCTCAGTACTAAAATAACAGCAGCAAACAGAAATAAAAAATAAATGAAATAAATATTGTGTTGTGCAGCATTAAAAAATCAAAATAAAAAAATTAAATGTGAGCAAAGGCTGTTGTTACTTTCTTGTTAAACGTGCGTGATTCCCCAGCTAAATCCCATTGGCTCTGGGTTTACCTCGGCCCTTCAATGCAGAGCGGGAGGGGCCCCTTTGGAGGTACAGGTTCTGTAATTATAAGTTAACATAAAACTGTGACTGTGTGCTTTTTGGTGACCTATTCCGTGCGACACCATGAAAAGTTACCTGTTATCCTTGCCACAAGAACACTACATTTTCATCAAGGCTGCCCTATCGGGAGAGCCCCACCCCGACTTTCCATTCCCCCCACTTTTAAAAATCTGGTCTCCCTCAAGCTAAATCCCACTCCATACGATATACCAGAGTAAATTAGGTGTGGATCTATGAAACATCTAAGTTTTAAAGGTATTCATGAGGCTGTTTGTATTTTTAGAGAAGGGTCTACAGGGTACTCAGTGTCTCACTGCTAGATCGGACTCCTAGTGATGCGCCTGTTTACAGCCTCCCAAGAGCTGGGATTACAAGTGTGCGCTGCCATGCCTGGGTCTCAACTGCCATCTCAGTGTGCCGGGGGACAGGGCCAGCATGGCAGGCCTGGGGATCGACCCCCTGGTGAGAAGCTGTCTTTACAATTAAGACCGTGGTTTACAGAAGCCAGAGGGGTTGAAAGTACGACTTAAGACCTAAAAGTCATAAGGGGGTGGAGATGACTATAGAAACAATGAAAATACAAGGGGGGAGGGAGAGACTGGGCAAAAGTCTGCAACAGTGGGTTGATTTCTCATATGTAAAGAGTTCTCATGAATAAGCAAAAACATCAAAAAAATGGCAAAGTCATGAATATGCAATTTGCTGGAAAAAATACAAAAAGCTAGTATCTCAGCAGATGGGAACATCATTAAAGAAATATACAGCTCTGCATTATACTTAGAGAAGGGGCAATCATTAGTGCTTACCTTATTACATGCCATGAAATGCAACTGGTGTGTCACTTGAGCTCAAGGTTCACATATGACCCCTAGTCATTCACCCCAAGGCTCACCCCTCATAGCTGTGGTGCCCCATGATGTGGCTACCTAGAAGGTTGCAGAGAAGAGACCTTTGTCATCCCCAACATCAACCAGAAATAGGTCCAGTAGGATCTCAGTCATTTATTCTTAAACCAAGCCTAAAATCTGCTTCCTGCCCTCTAAACCAAATTAATCCCAGCCAAATTCATCACGCAAGATAGTCCATGTTGATTATGAGCCCCAAGGAGGGTGAAAGTAGTAGCAAGTACACAATTCTGTGTCCATAAGGCTTCCCAAAGCCTACAGACTATTCAGTCTACATTTAGGGTTAGGTTTAGGGTTAGTGATAGGGTTAGGGTTAGGGATAACGTTAGGATTAGGGTTACGGTTATGGTTCGGGTTAGGGTTAGGGATAAGGTTAGGGTTAATGTTAGGGTTAGGGTTAGGGTTAGTGACAGGGTTAGGGTTAGTGATAGGGTTAGGGTTAGTGATAGGTTTAGGATTACAGTTAGAGTTAGGTCAGTGATAGGGTTAGTGATAGGTTTAGGATTACAGTTAGGCTTAGGGTTAGTGACAGTGTTAGGGTAGGATTAGTGATATGGTTAGGGTTCAGGTTAGGGTTAATGTTAGGGTTAGGGTTAGTGATAGTGTTAGGGTTAGAGTTAGGGTTAGGGTTAGTGATAGGGCTAGGGTTAAGGTTAGCGGTACTGATAGGTTTAGGATTACAGTTAGGGTTAGTGATAGGGTTAGGGTTAGTGATAGTGTTAGGGTAGGATTAGTGATATCATTAGGGTTAGGTTTAGGATTACAGTTAAGGTTAGGGTTAGTGATAGGGTTAGGGTAGTATTAGTGATATGGTTAGTGATAGGGTTAGGGTTAGTGATAGGTTTAGGATTACAGTTAGGGTTAGGGTTAGTAATAGGGTTAGGGTTAGTGATATTGATAGGGTTAGGGTAGGATTAGTGATATGCTTAGCATTAGGGTTAGGGTTAGGGTTAATGTTAGGGTTAGGGCTAGTGGTAGGGTTAGGGTTAGGGTTAGTGATATGGTTAGGTTTAGGGATAGTGATAGGTTTAGAATTAGTGTTAGGGTTAGTGATAGGGTTAGGATTACAGTTAGGGTTAGTGATAGGGTTAGGGTTAGGGTTAGTGATAGGTTTCAGATTACAGTTAGGGTTAGGGTCAGTGATAGTGTTAGGGTAGGATTAGTGATATGTTTAGGGTTAGGGCCAGTGATGGGGTTAGGGTTAGGGTTAGGGTTAGTGATAGGTTTACGATTACCGTTAGCGTTATGGTTAGTGATAGTGTTAGGTTAGGATTAGTCATATAATTAGGGTGATAGTGTTAGGGTAGGATTAGTGATATGGTTAGTGTTAGGGTTCTGGTTAGGGTTATTGTTAGGGTTAGGGTTAGAGTTAGTGATAGGGTTAGGATTACAGTTAGGGTTAGGGTTAGTGATTGTGTTAGGGTTGAATTAGTGATATGGTTAGGGTTAGGGTTAGGGATAAGGTTAGGGTTAATGTTTGGGTTACAGTTATGGTTAGGGTTAGTGATAGGGTTAGGGAAGTATTAGTGATATGGTTAGTGATAGGGTTAGGGTTAGGGTTAGTGATATTGATAGGGTTAGGGTTAGGGCAGGATTAGTGATATGGTTAGAGTTAGGGTTAGTGATAGGGTTAAGGTTAGGATTAGTGAGGTTTAGTGATAGGTTTAGGATTACAGTTAGGGTTAGTGATAGGGTTAGGGTTAAGGTTAGGGATAGGTTTAGGATTACACTTAGGGTGATAGGGTTAGGGTTAGGTCTCGTGATAGGGTTAGGGTTAGGGTTAGTGATAGGTTTAGGATTACAGTTAGGGTTAGGGTCAGTGATAATGTTAGGGTAGGATTAGTGATATATTTAGGGTTAGGGCTAATAATAGGGTTACGGTTAGGCTTAGTGATAAGTTTAGGATTACAGTTAGGGTTAGGTCAGTGATAGGGTTAGGGTCAGGGTTAGGGTTAGGGTTAGGGTTAGTGTTAGTGATAGTTTTAGGATTGCAGTTAGTGTTAGGGTTAGTGATAGGGTTAGGGTTAGGTAATGATAGTGCTAAGGTAGGATTAGTGCAATGGTTAGGGTTAGTGATAGTGTTTGGGTTAAGTTAGGGTTAGTGATATGGTTACTTTTAAGATCAGTGATAGCATTAGTTTTATGGTTAAGATTAGTGTTATAGTTAGGGTTAGTGTTATGGTTAGGGTTAGAATTAATATTAATGTTATGGTTAGGGTTAGCTCAAGAGTTAAGTGTTAGCTTTAGTAATATGGTTACGTTAATGGTTATGGTTAGTGGCATAGTTAGGGTTATGTTTAGAGTTAGGTGTTACTTCGGTTTAGGGTTATATTTTGGTGTAACTCTTCCAAGTTATCTACCCCTCAATGAACACTGAAACCTAGCATTGCTATGGGCTTCCTATTCAAATATGTCTAGGAGATAAGCTCATTCATGGATATAATACCCCAACCCCACCCCCCCCATCTCACTGAAATCTGGCCTGCAGCAACTACATTCAAATGTAAGACTGTTGCATCAAGCACATTTATGTTTGCTGGAAAACCAAAGTCTATCATCACCTTTCATTGAACATCCCCTATCATCCTTTTCAAGATGGCAAACCATTATCCTTCTTACAGAAGAGTTCTGTGTCCTCCACTACATAATTCACACATCCATGTCATAGCATTAGGAAAATGGTCATAAAAAAAAACCTCAAACTCCACTTAATGTCCCAAACCTACAGAGACATCACAGAATCTTCTAGAAGGGCTAGAATGTCCCAGTGATCAAGCACCTCCTTCACACTAGTCACTGCCCAAGGAGATGAATTCAGTTTTGTTGTAATCTCATCAATGAAGCCTAGAGGCTAAGGGAGTCCCAGACAGGTCCTCAGAGTCATGGCTGTGATGCAAGGTACCTAAATTTCCAATTCAGGTAGCCAAAGTCCGCTGCTTGACCAGTGCCCTGCGCTACTTTCCTGGATCATCTAAGCACACAGAGCAAAAGGTCTCCTAGTGTTCCACCATATTGCTAGGTATGAGGACCTGTGATCCCAAGGGAAACCCACAGGGCACTATAAATCCCATGCCTCATTCACCTTCTTCCATGAAGCAGTGGTGAACACACATCTGATTCCCTACCAGCTCTGGCATTGGCCATGAGAGCCTTTCCAGTTACTCGGTGTGTTGAAAACTTGTTTCCCTACCTTAGGAGTCATCCTATCTAATAAAAATATGTCTTCCCTTTCTTTTTGACCAAGGGACCAAGTAATTTTTACAGGCCTGTTTCAAAATCTAAATTCTAGCTAGAATCAACAGGGGAGGGGAACATTTCCTCTAAATCTTGCATTACAAAACGCCATCCTTTATTTTAAAAATTGGGCTGACTTTAAATCTGTATTTAAATACAATGTATTTTCCTAACTGCAACAATTTGCACTTCATTAGATTGTGCAAGCCAAATAGTACAAGTGACTACTCACTGACCTTTGAAGAGAAGACTGTAGGAAACCATCAGGCCCCCTTCCAACGTGTACAGGGTCTAGACATGGGCCAAATGCTTTCCGCCTCCACTCTAATTTAAACTAGGGCAAAATGCGCCAGAAGAAATGACCACCTCTGCATAGACCTCCCACATCAATGGCCTTCTCTTCTTATAGTCTCCATAGTCTTTTCAATCAGTAACTACCCAGAGAACATAGCATCTGTACAGCCAGTGGGAACCTGCTTTCATGGGGAGACACCGAATAACAAATAAGTAGTCAAAAGAATTATAAGTAATGAAGAAAAAGGGTTTGATGGGGAATAGGAGAAATTTGAGAATTCCATTTGCAATAGAATAGCTGATGAGGGTCTCCTAAGGAGGTAAATTTCTTAATGGTAATATGCAGAATAGGAAGGAATTAGGCATCCAGCTAAAATTATTATTATTATTATTATTATTATTATTATTAGTAGTAGTAGTAGTAGTAGTATTGCTGGGACTTTTAAAAAGAATTTTTTTTTCTTGTTTCTGAACTTTTGTTTATTTATTTATTTGTATGGCTGGCTCAGCCTGCCCTGAGGGCGGGGCTGGTGCAGCATGTGGTGCCAGGGATTGAATCGTGGTCCCTGCAGCCGCCTAAGCTTTCCTAAGCAGGTGCTTTAAACCACTGAACCATCCTGGTGGGCCCCAAAATCTTTATTATTTAGAATTATAAAACATATTAACATTTTGGGGCCAGGGAGATAGCTCATTGGTCTAAAGCACCTGCTTAGGCAAGCTTAGGCAACTGCAGGTACCATGGTTCGATTCCTGGCACCACGTGCTGCACCAGCCCCACTCCCAGGGCAGGCTGAGCTGGCCATAACATAAATAAATAAGGTTTTAAAAACCCCATATTAACATTTATAAGGTGCTTTGTGATATGCCAGGTACAGGCCTAGACCCTCCATATAGATCATCTAATTTAACCTTTCAAAGCCTTATGAGGCTGGGCCCCGTTATATATACAACAGACTCTATCCTTTTCTATAAATTAGCTCAAATGTAAAAATAGAATAAACTGCACATGGTGAATAATTTATGCAAATTATGCTTTTTAATGGGGTAACCCTGAAATAGTATTACAATAAACATTTGACTTAACTGCTACCAGGTTCCCATCTTAGAGTAGAACTTTGCGTGTCTGGGCTAATTTCTTACATCGAAGCATCCATGTACTCTGCCAACTGGAGCTCTCCAGGCTTGCCAACCTTACTCACTGTACTGCTCAGGAACACGCAGGCACCAGTTCTAGCAGGCTGGCTCAGCATGGCACAAACGGAAGCTTGCACCTCACTGACCACAAAATCTGTAGGCGAGTGGCCCCTAGGATTATTTTAGCAGCTCAGTAGCAGCAGTGACGATGGCATCTGGAGTCCCCTTGGGGGTCTTGATTATGGTTGCAAAATCCTCATAGCCCAGGACAGAAGGGCCCGGCATTAAACAGTCCAGCTACATCGCTTAGTAATGCTTCCTAGGTAGTCTTTAAGTCACTCTTCACCGCGTGAAAGGCACATTAGACACTGAGCTAAATGGCAGCTGGCCAGACAGACAGACAGACATATGGAAAATGATCTTTTATTTCCTTCCCCTTCCTTCCTTTCCATTCTTAGTGGTAATAGGGACTGAACTCTGGCCTGTGCACTGAAATATGCCCCCAGCTCACACACCCCGTTTTTTCAGACAGGGTCTTAGGAAATTGATAAATTGCTCACCCTGGGCTTAAACTTGAGATCCTGGTGCCTCAGCCTCTCACAGTGCTGAGACTATAGGCATATGCCCCCGCCCCCACCCGTGGAAGATTGTCTTTTCACTAACATTATCACAAGCATCAAGATATAGACATAGGAATTTATAATGTCTTATTGCACGCACCTTGAAGGAATACCTTGGAAAATATATGCAGGGATTAGAGACGACAACAAACTTTTAAATCCTAGGAACTAACTTTCACAATTCCACATAACTAATTTTAAAGTCAGGAATGAATACTTGTCCAAAAAAATACTGTCTACCAAAATTGATGCCAGTAGAGACATACAAATCTAAAAATCTCCAGGCTGGTGTTACGGTGTTGATGACCAGGAGGCATTCAGTTTTCTGGGGTGAAAATTAGCTTCTGTTTCTTGCTCTAAATGCTCATTAAATAAACATACTTCATTAGAGAAAAAAATGTATCAAGCTGCACACAGGATTTATGCACTACTCAGTATCTGCCCTGTTTTAAAAACAAATTATTGAAGAAAAGGGAAAAGGCACCAAGTCCAGATGGTTTTACAGAGGAATTAAGCCTTGCTAAGCCTCAAAAGGTCAAATACATGCCATGTCACTTAAATTGTTCCAGAGCATAATAACAGGAAAACTCCAAAATTCCTTTTGTCAATTAAATGTAGTATGAATTCTGAAACATACCAAACATTGCACCCCAAAATGAAGTTATACATTAAGCTTACTAATGAATATTGATGTAAATATTCTGAAATATAAGCAAGCAGAATCCATATTACATTTCAGAAAATAATATATTACATTCAAGTAAGATTTATTTTAGGAATTCAAGGTTGGTTTGATATCAAAAGGTATAGTAATATTTGTCAAAATGCAATACCCACTTACATTTTAGAAATCTAATGAAATATTAATGCTATCCTAAAATGACTATATACTATCTACATATAGTACAGCATATATTACAAATGTATGAAATCCCTTAAAAGTCAGCATTTTCACTAATAAGGAACCTCAGAAAACTTTTCTACTAATATCAGGAACAAAAAAAAGATGGGGCCTGTGGACTGGCACACTTGTTTAAGCGCCTTCACAGGGCAAATACAGTCAGGCCCAGGGACCTGGGTTTGGTCCCCAGCTCTACAACTGAAACCCAACGTGTGCTGAGGGTATCCTCAGACAGCCCCCCATAAAAGAAACAACAACAAAAGAATAATAAGGATGCTTCACATAGCTGCTCTACTCTGATGTACTGTTACTGTGCTATCTTTGTATTGGACACCTAAGCCCACCTAATACACAAAAGAAAGCACAGAAATTTGAGACCTGGACAGTAAGTGGTAAAACTGTCTTTTCTGCAGGTGACTTAATTAAATATTATAACTCCCTCCCCTCCCCCCCAAAAAATTGACAGGGAAAAAATGACTAAAAAACAGGATTTAGCAAAGAGTATGTGCGCAAGATCACTACACAAAAATCAGTCACAGGTGCAAGGTAAGCAGTGAAGCTTCTAGAAGAAAACACAGGATGCCATTTGAGTGACCCACCTGCTCATCTGCTTGAGCGCTCTCTCAAAATTTGGTTTCTGTTTCTTCCCTGTTGTGATTCAGTAGTCAGAGTTGTCTATTGTCCAGAGTTTTCCGTTTCCTAGATTTTGCTGCCTGCACCCCTGCTACAGACCTGTAATGGCTAATGTTTGAGAGACCTAGAGCCAACATTTCAACTCCAAACCCACTTACTTATCACAAAGTGCCAACACTGCAATTCAGCCTGAATACTGGTTTTAGTTTAGAAAAAACAAAACAAAACAAAAAAACAACTCGTACATGTTATATCTTCTGGCTTAAGAGAAAGGCACAATAACAGAGCTCTCAATGATATAAACAGCTTCTTATTGAAAGGTAAGGTTTGTATTTGATGTGCTTTTTGCACAATTAAAAGATCCTTATTGCTGTATGCATGCGGATGACTTGTCACACCTTGGCAGGGGTGACTGGGCTCGCATGCAGAGAGAGCGGGTTCTGGGTGCCCAAGCAGGCATAAACACCGGCTAGAGCCGCTCAGGCCATGCCCCAGGGTCCCACTCCCTCCATGGGGCTTCACTGAATAAGTCTTCACCAGCTCCCAATACCACGTTAAGATGGCATAATGAACTGATGAATTTAGAGGCCTCATGGTCAAGTTATTTCCTGAAGGACCCACAGACAAACCCAGAAGTATACTTTACTAATTTTCCAGACATCCCTCAATGGGCTTACACGACTAGTCAAGATTCACCACTGCAGGGCCAATTGCATAAAATTGTACATGGAGACTTCCAGCCTCATGTATCAGGCTTTTCCCCTTGCAAGGTGGGGGGTACATGTTTCCCTGAAAGGAGGTACGACATGGGGTTACAGGCAGGAAGTTAGTGGATGAGGTTAAAACCCAGGGGTCAGGATTGGAATGTAAGGTACTGCTGTGTGTGCAGAGCCCAGACTGGTACCAGGGCTCCCGGCCTTCCATGAAGCATTGTGGGATAAGTGCACTGGGGCAACCGAAGAGGATTTCTGCCACTTTTTCCTGAAACTCAGGCCCCATCCACACGGCTCACATAGGTGGGTCTGGACTTTGCTAACTCTCTGCTGACCATGTATTCCTCACACATAGCCCATACTGCTCCAGAGACAAAGTTCAAGCTTGAGAATAATAGATTTGCAGCCCAAAATATGGACCCTTGAAGGAGAGTCAAAGATCACCTCTTCTCCCTTTTCTGAGAGAAAGGGAATATTGTGACCCTGTCCCCTAGGGCTGGGAGCTCCAAAGAAAGCAGCAAGTCACCAGATTTCTGGGAAGAAAGACTTTGAGAAATGGAAAACTAACCCCAGGCTGGGATCACCCAACAGCCCCTAGAGCAAAAGCTAAGAATGCTTTTGTGCTTTCTCATCCTTTAGCGCCCGATTCCCTGGTGCGTGCTTGAGAGTTTCATAGATCATTAGCAGACAGGATCCTTGGTCATTGTGCTAACTGGCCGGTGAGGACCTCCTCGACTGCATTCCTTAGGGTTTCGTCATTTCGCAATGTGCGGAGGACACCTGAAGGGCCACTGAGATTCACCCTGCTGTCGGCGGGCCTGTGGTTGCTCAATATTTCTTGCCTGGTGTTGTCTGATCTTCCCAAGTCTCACGTAGCCTTGGGTGGTAGAAGCCAGTCTGACACAGGCTCTGTGATGCCTCTTGTGACAAGTGACTTGGCCTCCTCCAGTTGGAGAAACTTCCCGTCTAGTTAATGTGGGGCTAAAACTGTGTCCTCAGCTCCCAAATGCAGTTTCTTAGGACCAGATCAGAGAGAGATGGGCCTTAAGATGCTACCGATGGAAGAGCCAGAGATCCTTAAGAGAGGGGATCCAAGTTGAGGCAGGCGGGCCGCTGGGGGGCACTTGTGGAAGAAGAAGACGGAAGCTTCCTCACCTTCACTGAGAAGAGGGTCAGTGGCATTAAGTAGCTAGGACATAACTCCTAACTCTAAAATCAAGAAGTGAATGCAGAAGGGACTGCATTTTACAGAATAGAAGGCTTTCCTTAGTAATGGGAAATCTAAAAATCAGCAGGAATACAGGTTACATCCAGAATGACAGCACAGGATAATAAAGCATTAAACCTTTACCCATAAAATGATAGCTCACTGTACAGCCCATATGAGAATTACCCCATATGGAGTTCTCTAAGTGCTTCCACCCACAACCATAAACACTTCCATTATCCTCCTATAGAGGTTCGGATATTCTTGTAACACTTTCAGCAATAAAATCATTATCATAGTAGCTTATCACGTGTCTTAAGGCCTTTATTAAATAGTAGCAGAAGCCATCTGAGTTCCTGGGGTGCACCTGCGTCAGAGGGCAACCACTCCTAGTCCAATCTCAGGGAAGCCGGTTCCCACAAAACCTGCATGTACGTGAGAAAAGCCAGAGTCTGATATTTCTTCTGTATTAAAAAAAAAAAAATGGTTTGTTTTGTACCTGGATAGTGCATGTAAAAGTTTGGCTAATGAGTCACTTCTTTGCTAGGAGAAGTTTGACAGACATAGAATTCACTCATCTATCCTTCAGATCCCGGCGAGAGCTTTTCCCAGGATAATTCGGTGCACCTTCTGAAGCCAAATTCTCATCCTAAGCACTGAAAAACCATCCATGCTTTGAGATTGGTTTCTAGTCATGCCCCTGACATAAGCCAGTCTACCTAGTTCTCTTTTGTACTCTGCTGCCTGTTACGTTTGTGAAAGGTGGTCGGACAGCCGGGCAACGCGCTACAGCACTGTCTACTGGGCTTTGCTTCTTGCTCCCTTGGCTTTTCCTAAATTTTTTTTTTTTTTTTTTTTTTTTTGCTTCTTATGCCTGACACTCTACTCCCTCATGTTCATTCATGTTTGGTTTTTCAGCACTAGAAATTAAACCCTGCCCTTGTGTTACACTTTACTTCAAAGCAGGGTCTCACTAAGCTGTCCAGGCTGGGCTGGCCCTGGTGATCCTCCTGAGAGGCATCTGGCCCTTGGATAAGCTCTTGTTATGACTCATATCTGATGTTCCCCCAAAGTCTCCTGCGCTCGTAGAAGGGGCTTTGGGGAAATGACGGGATCCTGGGCGCATGATGCCCATGACTGGACTGCTGCCTTGATGGGTTTAGAGCTGGGTGTGAAGTGCGGCGGGGAGAGCGGGGTCGCTGTGGGCGTGGCCTGGAAGGGCACAGGTCCCTCCTCGCCCCTGAGCTCTCACCCTGCTTCTCCCGCCACACCACGAACTGTTTCTCGTCTTTGATGCCTGCGTGCCCCACTTCCCTGCCTTGCAGCCAGCCAACTGTGGGCGGAAACGTCCACACACCATGAGCCAGAATACAGCTCTCCTTCAACCTTGTAGGTGTCATGTGTTTTGTCCCAGTGATGAGAAAGTGGCTGAGACAGTGCTGGAAAGAGATTTAAAAGCATTTTCTGTTTTTCTTTCTTTCTTTTTTTTTTTTTTTTTTTTGTCAGGACCAGGCTTCAAACTCACAACCTTGCACTTGCCAGGCAGACACTTGTGCCATGGAGCT
>PVJA010047572.1:0-14589 GCA_004027025.1 Myocastor coypus
ACGCCATTGAATTTGTGCTGCTATTATGCTGCACAAAATAATCGAAGGAAACGAGGAAAACTTGGGAATTTCCCGTGCTCCTGAAATATCTCCGAGGAGTGTTCACTGGGCAGAGAAGCCTCGGCCGGAGCAGCCCTGGAATTACCCCGCCTCGGGGCGAGCCGTTAAGGGCTGGTGTCCTCTTCACAGGCCCAGCTTG
Organism: Myocastor coypus; assembly: GCA_004027025.1. Lineage (NCBI taxonomy): Eukaryota > Metazoa > Chordata > Mammalia > Rodentia > Myocastoridae > Myocastor > Myocastor coypus. Next base: position 200 of record PVJA010047572.1, read on the forward strand.
AAAGGCTTGGGAGCTTTGCACAAGATAGACGGCGCCACCCCCAGACTTGGAACCTGCCCCGCCCCCTCCACGGATGGGTCCCCCTGCCCCTCGACCAGCCATCCCCAAAGCAACGAGCATCCACCTCAAATTTGAAAGACGCAAAGAATCTCTTGGCAAAGAGGTTCGGTGCTTTAAAGGGTCGGAGTGGGGAGCAGGCTGTCAGAAGAAAGTGAAACTCCGAGCACGAAAGATGCCCAGGCCACCACGGCCCATCCCGTCTTTTGGAGGTCGCATGGTAAGGTAGGGTCCTGTCGTGGGTGCAGGGAAGGAAGGTGCCCTGGCTTCGGTGTCCTACAAGTGACCTCTCACCCGCAGCTTCACAGTGGCAAGGCGAGAAGCCCATGAAAATGGACCTGGAGCTGGGCCTGCGCCAGGCCTCGAGCTCTTCCTGGGTGGCAACAATCACCGTCCCCCTCCCCCGCGCGCCCGTGACGTCCCGCAGCGTGGCCTCCAGGTATTCAGCTACAGGTACGCAGACACTGAGACAGGCAGGCGCCGGTGCGCGCCGGCGCCCCGGGGTCCGCACCCCCTCCCCGCCCGGCCCGGCCCTTGCCGGATTTCGGCTACTCACTTGCTGGGGGCGGGGAGAAGCGGGGACTCTGCATCCACGGGGTCCTCTCGGGCTTCTCAGGGCTTTCGGCCTTGACCAGCGCATCTTCCGGTAGCTTTAGGAGTCCTCCCACAGAGAAATGGCCGAGCGGCCGAGGCGAGGAGGGCGCGTCTACGGTGCTCAGCGACCCGGGCCGGGCGCCCAGGGGCTGCACCGAGCCACCCGCCGACTGTGCGCCCTCGGGAGCCGCCAGCGCGCTCTCCTTGGCCCCAGGCTTCCTGTGATCAGCCATGAGCGCCTCCACGCTGAAGGGTAGGAGCGAAGGGGGCACTTTGGGCTTGGCCCCCTCCTCCTCTGCGCCCATGGCGGCAGCCACTGTGGTCGCGGCGGCAGCGGGGCCCTGGCCCGCGCCTGCCCCCGCCGGCTTGGCGAAGGCGGAGTCCTCCACTTTGACACCGAGTGGCAAAGAAGTCATATCAGCAGCCGGGGCCATGCAGAGCCAGGCCCCTCTCCAGCCGCAGCACAGGCCAGCCGCTGGGCATGGGCTTTGGATGAGCTGCGAGCGCGGCTGGCTCTGGGAGCGCCCGGGGCCCTAGCCGAGCAGACTCGCCGCCAGCGCCTCCTGCAGCTCCCGAAGGCCGGCTCTGGGGCGCTAGGCCTGGCTCCCGCTGCCGCTGCCGCCCAGCGCAGGCCGCGATCCCCTGGCGCACTAACCGACTCGGGTCCGACGCTGATCCCCAGAGAACTTGCTAATAAGGCGAGGCCAGCGCGGCGGCGGCCAATCAGCGCGTGAGGGGGCGGGTCCAGAGCGATCTATTGGGTGTCGCTCCTGGGGACGAACCCCGAGGCTCGCTAGGCCTGAGGGCGTGCGGGGCTGGGGCCGCCCCGGGGCGCGGAGGAGGGGTGGGGTCGCCAGGAGACTGCTCCGTGGTAGCCCCGCGGACTCCCGCGGCCTGGTGCCAGTACCTCTCCGCTTTTCTGGGTTCCTGGGGAACATGTCCTGTTTCTTTCTGTCACCTACCTCCTCCCCTTCTCTTATCACCCTTGCCCCTCTCCTCCCTTTTTCCTTCACGTTTATTTCTCTCCTTCACTGTCTGTTACCATTTTCGCCAGTTTTATTTTTTCTCCCTGAACCACTCTGTATGATTTGCGACACTTCCAATAGTACGCATTCTTTACAACTTTCTTCTCTGTGTAACAAAAATGCGCAGTTATCTGTCCTAATAGAAAAACATAATAGTTTTTTAAAAACCTCGTAATTTTGTTTCTCTGTTTCAGTTCTCATAATCTTTCTCAGAAGAGGGCCTTTTCATCTACCTGGGAGTTGGAGTAAATTTTGCCGAAGAAAGCCGGGCTGCTGTCGATTTCGTGGATGCAGAAATAGTTAACAGGGTTGCGATCTAGAATTGGTTTACAGGGACGGTCTTTAACTCCCAGCCTGTTTCTCCAACTTTCCTGGCGAGGGGCACGCCTCTACCAGCGACCGGCTGGTAAAGGAGCAGCCGGATCCTTTTGATAGAGCATTTACTGAAATAAAACCAACAGAAACGTCAACAAAACACAGATCTGGCCTTAAGGTGACCTCAGAGGAGGCGTCCTCGGAAACAACAATATGCCCCTATCTCGGTGTCGCTAATCGCCCGGGGGAGAGGCGCATTGGTGGGGGGAGGCCAAGCCAGAGAAGACGGCTCTTAAAAGTGGATCCTAAGGTTCAGTTGGGCTTGGGAACTTGATTTGCTAGTTTCGGAGGAAACGTGATTTTGTTTTTGCCTAAGAGGCCTAAGAGACCTGGACACTCGGTCGCGTCCGGGTTCTTTCCGTGGCTTCTCCTTTACGGTCTCTGATCCCGGCCCAGGCCAGGAGCTCCCGGGGCCCCAGCGAAGTGATTGGCGGCTCACCGGGCCAGCCCTTGAGGGCCTCAGGGTTCTAATCTCCAGGAAACACAAGGGGCTGCCGTGACCGTTTAGGGGTAATTATCCGAGCGCGCGGGGACAGCGAATTCCCTCGCCTTTTAACTGAGCGCAATAAAAGCTGTAGATTAGGGACGTCCAGATTAAGGAAAATGAATTACTGGACCAGGAACTTTATTGCCCGGACGGAGGGCGTCCGGGGTCTGGCAGGAGGGGTTGGGCAGCGGACGGACGCCAGGCCCCCAGCTGTGTGGAAACCTCGGGGCGGGTTCGCAGTTCTCGCATCTGCGCGATTTACACCGATTCTCCTGGTTTCTTCTCTATCGACCGGAGGAGACTGCCGCTCGGGCGCTGGGAAGGGCTTGTGGCCTCTGGCGCGCTTCTGCCGGGCTGGACACACAGTGCCCTGGGGTTACTATAGTTTCCCCAAGGCAGAAGGCTGTGCCGCCTTGTGTTAAAACCGAGCGAGAGGCAGCTCGGCGAGACTGTAGGCGGAACTCCTCGTTCGGAGCCCAACGGGGACCGCGAACTTTTATGCCTCCCAGTTCTAATCAAACTGTGGCGGAAAGGCTGCTCTAGCCCCTCAGCCAGAATCTTGTTGTGTCTCGCTGGTGTGAAAGGAGGGAAGTTGGCCCTTGGGCTTATTAGGGCAATATTTTAAAAGCGACCAGTGTGTCTCTCGGTCAGGGCTTCACTTTACTCGTCATCCTCCTGCAACTCAAAATGTGTAGCTTCCAGATCACTCCTAGGATCCGATGAAGCTCAGCACTTTCTCGCAGTGAAAGTGCGCACCGGCCAAACAACCTCCCTGGCACTGTGCGCACAAGTTCTGGGGAGCTCTGGACCCTTTTGGAGTCCAGCAGAGTTTGGAGTCCATGGGGGCCGGGCGGGGAGACCTCGAACTCCGAGCGTAGGGCCACGCAGAACCGAGGGATCTCTGGCAAAACTCACAGCGGTCGCTGGGGACCCGCGCAGGCGAGGGGCGGGCGGGCTGAGAAGGGCCGCATCGCTAATTGCGGGGATAAACAATCTGTCACGATCCCTTAGCGCGCCTAATAGGCAGACGAGGATGTTGGTTTTAGGCGCCAGCGGCGGCCGGATCAAAGGCTGCAGCCGGCGCAGAGGCCCTTGAAGTCGCGCCCTCGCCTCCAGGGAGCAAACTGCCTGCGCCCCGGGTCCAGAACTGTTTCCCGATCCTGTCCTCAACCCCAGGGCCAGCGTCGCCGTGGAGAAGACGCGTGTGTGGAGCTCAGGACTCAGCCTGCAGGGCACAGCCGAAGGGCTCAGTCTGAGGTCCGGCGGGGCCCACTTCTGGGCTCCCGCGCCTGGGCAGAGCAGGGAGTTAAAGGAAATGGGTGAAGTGCTTTGCTCCTGGTGTCTGGCTTTTCCCACAGGAGCACCATACGCTTTGGGGGGTAGTGAGAGAGCGCATCTCTGGCTTTTGGCCCGGCCTTTACCTATTTCTGGGCTGCTAAGCTCTGGAGCTCCAGGGCGGGGGCAGGAGCAGGGAGCGGAGCCTGTTATCTCACCGCCACCACAGACCCGGGCGCTTCTGCCCCTCGCATCCCGGCGCGGCCACTGCAGCGGGATCGCGGTTGTAATTCATGCCTGGCAAGCGCAGGGCTGGCCTGTGGGAGATAAAGCTCAGCCCTGGCGCTCTGCACCCTTGCCGCCCCCCCCTTTCCCCTCTGGCTTCTTCGCCCTAAAGCGTTGCTCGCCCCCAACAAAGCGCTCTGCACCTCGCATCCTAAGGAGGGCTTCTCATGCAGCCACTTTCTGGGCCACTGAGCGCGTGGTGGGCTTTTTCCTTCCTCCCTCCAACTATGATTTAAGGATGTGCGCCACGCAGGAACGGGGCGGCACGCCTCCCAGATATTCGTCCCTCTCCAACAAGAATCAGCTTTTCGAAGGACCCGTTTTTGAGCACTGCCCCACAGCCCGAGCCTCTACGGGATGGCCTGTCCCTTCAGACTCCGTTGTTGCCTCTCTAAAGTTTTTGTTTACTTGTCCTCCTCCCCTTCCAATGCATTTTGTGGCCTGAGCCCAGGAATCCCTTGTGCATTTTTTAAAAAGTGCAGCTCAGTGGGATCCCCCGGCAATTAGGAGCCCCAAACAATCCTCTTTAATAGAATGAATGTGCTATGAAAACCGATTACCCGGAACGATTTATTTTGGTGGGAATTCACCAATCGCCAGGAGGGCAGTCCGAGGGGGCCCGAGAGGAGGTACTTTGTGGAGGGTGGGAGTAAGGGGCGGAGGAAGAGACAAGACAGAAAGCCTGGCCCCCAGATCTGCTAACCTGCCAGGGCCCTCCCGACCCGGCCCTCTCATCTTTTGGCCTCTGTCACCTAGGAATGAAGAGATGTCGTCAGGTTTGAGAAGCTGCCTGGGAACTGCGTGCTCTGGGAGAGTTTCACAGCTTTCCAGAGAATGCCCCGAGCAGATGAGAAATCTGGCTACTGAGGATCTGCAGAGAGAGCCGGAGCAGGGCGCTCACTGCCTGCCGGGCCCTGAGCGGGTTCTTCTGCCTTCTGGGAGCTTTGGAAACCTTCCTTCCTGCCACATCAAAATAACTGTTTTTTCAAAATGCTTTCTCCTCTCTGGAATTCCTCTCTAAGAGGGCCCGACCTGTTCTTCGGATCTGCGCGGTGCATTTTACCAGGCATCCAGGAGGAATAGACAGTGTAGCTGCAGGGCTGGGGCCCTCGCTGCCCTCCCCTAGCTTCCTTGTGCCTTCAAATTCAGAAGGGTGAGGGGAGCTAGGATCTGGGGAAAGAGAGTCCCCCACCCCCAAATGGCCTAAATTAATGTGATCTCGACGAGAGGGTGCTCTTGGGCAAGATGAAAGCAGAGGCCGTCCGGCTCCTCCTAGAGCTCTATAATTATAGATAATATATCCCATTTCAAAGCAATTAGACCAATCAGGCGTAACGAACCACTTTGCTGCTGACGAATAACAAAGGCGCATGGTTATTTAAGCCTGGAGATGTGGGGCAGACCCTTAGGCTCCAGGGGTGACCGGGTGCCCCCCATCCGGGCTCTGGCCAGCCGGCCAAGGGCCCCAGCTCAAGTCCAGCCCAGCCTGGAGGGCAAGGTTTTGGAGGGGTGAGGAAAGACAGCTGGGGACTCAGGCCTCCTACGCAGGGTTCACAATTTCACTTAATTCTCTGGACTCAGAAATAAGTGTTATTATCTTTCTGATCCCAGGTGAAAGAATAGAATCAGGTTGAATATCTTGCTCAGGGTCACACAGTGGTGGCATCAAGATCTCGATGCTGGTGAGTCTACGCCAGCAAAACCTGCTTTTTAACCCACTTTTTCCACCCCCAGGATCGGCTTCTCCCTAGGCGTTTCCAAGTCCATGGATGCGCTGAAGCGCTGTGGCTGCCTGCCCTGTTCGCTGGCACTGTCTCCTGTCTGCCCCATCTAGGAAATGGCTCTTCGCTCCAGCATTTTCACCACCTCTGCTGCTCTGCCCCACCTGCCCCCAGAGTCCTGGCCAGATCCCAGCAGAGCAGAGGGGACCTGAGGCCCCGGCATCTCACTGCACGGCCTGCCGAGGGCAGAAGCTGCCGGCTCACGCGCCTGTGCTCTGAGAGGCACTGAGACGGCATGGAAGCTGTAAGGACAAGGGGTCGCGCAGCCAGAGGAGGCGCTCACAGGCCAGAGCCCAAGTGCGGGACTGGGTGCTCTGTGGCAGCGGGTGGCTGAGCAGGTGGAGCACAGGCGGCAACGCAGGGATGGGGGTGCTGCAGAGCAGCCTGGGGATACCCAGCTTGGTGGAAAAGGAAGGCCCGGGGTGGGGAAAGGCTGGGTGGGCCTGGGACCCTCCCTGCTGGGAGTGCACATTCCTTCGGTCTCCCTAAGGCGGAGCCCTCTCCGGGCCTTTCTGTTCCTGAGTCTCAGTGTCCTCTCCGTGCTGCACTCTCAGCAGGGTCCTGTCCCTCTAGGTGGACAGTTCCCTCCCGATACCTTCTCTGTCCTCCTCTTCCTCCTCTTTCCAGCGGGAACCAGCAGGAGCCACTCCCTCAAGCCACTGGAACTGAGCCTCCAGGGACTTCCCTTTGGAGCAGGGGCCCCTGGAAAGCAGCCAGAAGTGACTCTCCCCATGCCACCCCTGCCCAGGGCTTCCAGCTGGTATTTTCAACTCTAATCCTCATTTCCCTGCCTGCTTGAGGGGCTGCACTGTGGACCTTCCCCAAAGGGTCAGCATGAGGACTCAAGAAAGACCAGCAAAGACCTCAGGAGGTCTGACAAATTGAGGAGGTACATTTTAGAGTTTCCCACTGTCCCAGGACCCCAGAATGGGTATAGCTGGAATGGCACATCTAGGAGGGACAGGGGAACCAGAGCCTCCTGGGACATTGGGCAGTGGTCATTTCAAAATAGGATGAAACCCAGGCCAGGACAGTACAGTTCAGATAACCGCAGCCACTTCCAGTCCGGGAACTCACGTCCCTCTTAAGGGCCCCAAGTGCCCACCCTGGCACACTGGCCCCCAGCTCTCCTGAGAAGTGGAGGTGGCAGCCGGAGAGCTCGCTGCACATGGTGAGCACCCAATCATTGCTTATGGAGTAAGGACAGAGCCCCAGGACTTACAAGTGGTCCAGACCTAGTTGAGGTGTGGAGGAACACAGGCAGGAAGCCTAATGCAGCTGAATCCTGCTCAGGATTGGACCGGGTGCTCTAGCCTGATGGGAACTAGGAATTTGGCACCAAGCCCAATTTTCAAGAATAAGGAAACTGAGCCAAGCAGGAGTCACTTTCCAGGTCTCTGAGGAGGAAATGGGCAGAACTGGTGTTAATATATGGGCTCTGGGGCCGCTGCTGACTGCTCATCCCCATCCTGAGAGAAGGCAAGAAACCTGAGCATCCGGGTCTCTCAACGCAGTCCTCTACAGCCAGTGACCTGCACCCTTGGCACCTCTAGGAGGGCCAAATCCATGCATGACCAGGGTGCAAAAGAGTGTCACATTCTTACGGTTAGGTTAGTCGCACAGCTGTCCCGAGGTGGGCGTCCTCGGCCCAAGCCCCACAGGCAGGCACGAGAACCACAGGACTAGAGCCACTGACCTCGACAGCTGCCCCTACCCAGCGCTATTGCCGTACAACGTCTGGATAGGATAAGTGGGCGCGGGGTTGAGAAGGCTGCCGACCGTGTGGTTGTGTGTTTCTATCTCTGAATTTGGTGTTGGAAATCGGAGGACAGCGGAACTTTTTCCATAACCGCCTGGGAACCGAGTGCCAGGATGGGGAGGGAGCGGCCTGACTCCACAAGCCCCACCTCTCCCGAGCACGCTCTTCCCCCCCCCCCTTTACGCCCCTATTGCACCCCATCCCGGAAGCTGCATCCCTGGGCGGGGTCAGGGCTGGGGGTGGCGGCATCCTAGGACTTGGGAATGGGAAGACGTTAATAACGGTCCACACAGTTGAACTTTATCTTTGCCAAGCGTGGTTCCGAGCCCTTAACCTGCCTTAACCCATTTCACTTGCCAGCAACTCTGGATTTACCCTTAGTTGACTCATGGAAAAACAAGTTGAATAGCTCACTGTAGAAAAAACACGCGTCCGAGCCAGGGTTCTCCTGATGGATACTCCTGTAGGGAGGCTGGGGCACGAGCGTCACGAGTGCGTGCGAGTCCCTCTTGGCGACAGAACAGCAGACGCCCTGTCTCAACACAAAATATAGAGGGAGGGTGGGGCTGTACCTCAGGGCCGGAGCCCTAGGGTTCAGTACTTATAGGGGGCATTCCAGCACCTCAGGAGGTTTCAGCGCACTTGCAGCACGGAAGTGCCCTATTTTGGAAACCTCACCCTTCTTCGAAGTACTGATTCTCTACTTGTTTTCTGACATTTCTAAAAGACATTTCTGAAGCTGCCCCTTCTCAGTGGCTGCCCCGCTGGGGCTCCCACCTCTTTGGAAGGGTGCCATGTGCGGTTCAGGAAGGTTGTTCCCATCTGAGGATGCCTCCTCCCACCCTGGCGTGCCCTTCGGGCTGCCTGTTCCTAGTCGTGCACCAGAGCCAGGGTGGGGAGATGAGATGGTGCCCAGGAGACTTTCACCCAGAAGCCCTCATTTCCGGAGAGGGGACCCCAGTAGAGGCAGCTTCCTCCACATCAGTCCTAATCCGAAGGAAAAAAAATAGTTCTTTCACCCTTCTGATTCTAGGATGTGAGACTGCCCCACCCGAGGAGGACCCCTGTCTGATCAAATGGTGGGCCCCTGGCCCCAGTCCAGTCCAGTGAAAGTAGATCTGGCCTTATCCTGCTCAGGCAGTGGTCCCCAGGGTGGTCCAGCGCTGCTTCAAGGTCCCAGTCTGATTGTTCTGCTCAGACACACGTGCTTAAACAGAGCCCCGGGGCCTTCAGTAACCTGATCCAGCCTGGAGGAGCCAGGTAAGGGAGGCGGGTTCCGCAGGAAAGGGCGAGAGAAGCCACCTCTAGAAGCCAGCGAACTCTCCAGAGTGCGCCTTAGTATCCAATCTCAGCTCCACCTCTTTGGGTGTGTGGCCTCCAATTAGTTGCTGGCCCTCTGTGGGCTGCCATTTACCTTCGCGCTCACAATGACACAAGTGAAAACCCCTCAGTGCTCGCTTCGGCAGCACATATACTGAAAACCCCTCAGAGGGAGGGGAGATACTGTGGACGTGGAGGGATCGGCAGGGGAGGGGGAGGGGCGGCCCAGCCTCGCAGCGCTGCGCCGCGCAGGTGAGGCTACCTAGGAGGCAGCCAGGGCGCAGGGAGGTAAAGGGCTTAAGGCAGCCACATCCCATCCTGGCCCGGGGCCCCAGAGCCAGTGAACCGTGGCTGCCCACGGGGCTTCCCAGCTCGCAGCGCAGGCAGCCCCCAATCTCTCTGTGCTACCCTTGACTCCCAACCCCATCAAGCCTGGCCCCACCCACTCTGCACCCGGGACTCTTTGCGGCTGCCAAAGAAGCCACACACAACTGCCCCGGGATGGCCACCCGGCCTTTCCTTGGGCCTCGTTCCCAGTTTCACAGTCTCCTCCAGGGGCACTTCAGCCCCTGAAGGGCAAGTGCGGCCTGTCGGCCTGTTGCTACTCTGCATCTGCCCATTAACTCTCCAGCTCCGGCACAGAGCGGAGCACAGAGCACACGCTTGACACACACGTCTGGGTGACCGATCCATCTTTCACTTCCTTGATGTGGCTCTAGGAAAATGGCTGACCTCCTCTGACTCGGTTTTCTTATCTGTGATTTGGCCCTGCTAAGCCTGTTGCCTTACCCTCCTGAGGAATAAACCTGAGAAAAAGGCCTAAGTCCTGGCCCAAGAGGGTTGTGGGAAATTTTGTCATTGTTTTGTTTTTCCTGGGAATGGAGGACCCTAAACCTTCCACAAGATTCCTCCGCAGAAAGAGCAACATATCAGGAACAGCTTCATGTCCTGGTCCTTCTATCACATCTGGAAGACAAAGCCTCTCCTTTCTAACATTTCAACCATGCTGCACAGTCAGTGACTGATCTGGCCAGGAGATGATGCGTCTGTCTTTTGCAGGCAGAAGGACAGAGCCAAGAGAGGTCAAGACACTTATCCAAGAGCCACACATCTAAGGAGCTCCTTCTCATTCCCTAAAGCTCTCTTGCCCTGTTATTAATTTCTGCCCAGGGCTGGGGGCTGTGGTTCGTATGCTTTGGCCTGGACCCAGTGTGCCCTGAGGACCATAGGTCCAACCAGGCAGCTTCCTGGCAGGATGATGTCAGGCCTTTTCCCATGGATGAGCGGCAGGATATGGACAGGTCGAGTGGGTGGGACTGGAAGGCCATGCTCTGGGCCAGCAGGGTGATGTGGGTGCCCAGTGGCCAGAGCTGGTCGCTGAGAAGAGGAGGCCATAGGCAGCTCTGGGCTCCCAGCTCCCTTTCCCAATAGCAAGAGTCACTGCAGCTGCCCTCTTCTGCCCGCGAGGCCCTCACTGCCCGGTGCTGAGAGCCCTTCCAGACAGAGCAAAGCCACAGGTACACCCGCTCCCTAAGGGCGCAAGAGGGAGGCCCTACAGGTGTCCTCCTGGGGCTGGGCCACTGGCCTGTGGGGCTGTGTCCTGGGGTGTGCATCTTTCTTGGTTAAGTACTGGGGGTTGATTCAGGCCTTTGTGCTGAGCAGTTTCCCAGACCTCTCTGATTATTATTATTATTTTTTTTTAATTCATGCTAACACCTCATGCTTACCACTGGAGCTGTCCACCTGCCAGTCCCGGACCTCTTTGACTCTTCATTTTGAGATAGGGTCTTGCTAAGCCTCTGAGTTGCCCAGGGAGAACTCATCCTTGTGATCTTCCTGCCTCAGCCTCGAAGAGGGCTGGGACCACAGATGTGCACCACCATGGCTGGCTCTGAGCTTGCATCTTGAAAGGGGAATTTGGAAGGGCCTGCAAAGGACCACCCTTTTTCTTCACCTTCCCACGGATACAAAGAGGCATTTCGGTTAACGTTCTCAATAACATTCACGAGGTCACAGAACAGCGCAGGAGGGCTGTGTTTTGTGGCTCCGTGGGCTGTTTGCGCCTCCTCTCCTCTATGGCTCGTGGACAAGCTGAATGGAGTGACGGTGACCGCCTGCGCCTGCTAAGTGCCTACTATGGGTAGGTTCTTTACAGTGTCCCCGGGTTTCATCTCTGTGCTGGCCTTGGACTTGCACTACACCGGACAGATGGGAACAACAATGAGGGAAAACAGTAGTGGGCCAAGGTCATCCAGGACGCAGGGGCAACTAGCACAAGCTGTCGCTTACTGCAGTAGTGGTGAGGAAAAGCCCCAGGACTGGCTCCGCCCACACAGGCAGGGACTAGAGCATTGAGACAGAACTGCTCTGGATCCCCCAGGGGCCAGGTCTCAGCCTGGGAGTGCACAGGATAGAAGGGAGAGGGGAGAAGGTGAATCAGCCAGGGAAGGACAGGGGCACGCATCAAGAACACCTACCTGCTCTGCTGCGCATGTGCAGAGGCTGGAGGGGCGGAGCCTGCAGAAGCTCCTCCTCCAAGGAAAGCCGCTATCTTCTGTTGGACACAGGGGCCATGGTGGCAGACTCGCGGCTTCCTAGGGAGAACTTTTAAAAAATCAATGCTTGTAACAACGCCATGGAATACATAATCCCATCAACCGTGACTGGGCATTTATTCTTCCCATGCCATTCCTGTGCAACCATTCTGGTGCTGGGCCCTGGCAGAAGGGGTCAGTTGACTTGGCAAAGCTCCGGAGTAGCAGCGATCCCCGCTGCACACACCCAGCCCTGTCACGAGGAACTGTGAAGGAAAGAGGCCTTCGAAGAGGCGTTTTTATTTCCTGGGGCAACAGTGACAAAATAGCCCAAACTGGATGAGTTCAAACAGCAGAACTGGCTTTCCTTCAGGTCTGGAAGCCTAGGAGTCTGGAGCCACAGGTCCACAGGGCCACAGTCCCTCCTAGACTTTGGGAGAAGTCCTGTCTTCCTTCTCTTGATGGGGCATCATCTTTGATGGCCCACAGGTATCCTCTCCACCCCCCAGAAGAGCTTGCTGTGTGTCCTGCCAAAACATTGGTTCTTCTTGCAAGTCCTCCGCTATGTGGCTCCATCTTAAACTGGACAGCTCCTTGTAAAGAGCCTCTTTCTGAGGAAGATTACCTTCCCGGGGATCAGGAGGAAGTAGTGAAGAGAGCCTGTGGAGGATGTAGTTAAATCTGTAACAGCACATGTGTTCCCCCCTCTACCCGTAGGAAATTCTGTGCTGCCAGACACACGATGGCACCCCACTGCCACCTCTTCTGGCAAAACCTTTCTTCAAGCCAGAGCATCGGTGGGACTGGCATCGCTATCCCCATATTGTTAAACAAACCTTAGGGAAACCCACAAAGCTTCCTAATCATGCTCAGATCTGAAGCAGAAGCAATGAGAATTTTGCAGCGACCCCCACGAGCCCCCTGCCTGCTGGGGGGAGGGTGACCAGGCAGGGTAAGGCTCCAGTGGGGCAGGTGGTCCTGCTGGGCTGTCCAGACCCTGCTGACTCACAGGGCAAGCGTTAATGCCACTGCCTTGGTGCTGTCAGTTGCCTGGGAGCCGATTAAGATGTCACGGAAGATTATGATGTCAGGTGCAGGAATCACGCTGCAGGAGGGGTGACTGTTGGACTGGGAGGGAGGTTGCCCTAGCAACGGAGGTGGGCTGTCCTTGCTGAGGAGTGGCACAGCCTGGTGGGAAGGGCTCTCTCTTCTGAGCTTCCTGTTAGATGGGGACAGGTGGAATAGTGGCAGGAAATGTGCCAAGAGTCCTTCCTCAGGCACACCTCAGCCCCAGGCAGGCATGAGCTCCAGCACAGAAACTTAGGCAAGGGCAGGCTCCCCAGAGGGGGGGTAAGAAAAGGTGCCAGGTGACCCCCGTGCAGTGCTGAAGATACTCGTATTCGGGCTCACTCAGTCGCACAGACCCAGGCCCAGCCTGCTCTGTGCCACTCAGCAGGAAGCACTGGCCGCTCCTGCCTCCCAAGCTGCTCCAGTGGTGCCATCCCCAAACTCCTCTGTTGCTGTCCCCATTCAGAGCTCAGGACTCTTTCTCAGTCCCTGGAGCCCAGAGTCCTGTCACATAAGTGTAGCGACAAGTGGAGGTATGCTCTGAGTTCCTTGTGCACTCCGCAGAACAATGCTGTCCTGTCTCTGAAGAAGAATCGCCCTCCGCCCAGCTGCCCTCACCCACGGCCCGATTCTGATTCTCCGGCTTCCTCCTGAACTTCACTCACCGACGCGTCCACTCACCCGTCTGCCCGCCCGCTTTTCTCCACCTTGTCTCTCCAGCTCTGCACATAGCCACTGCTCATGCTTCCAACGACCCCATCCATCATTTCCCCCCGCCCACTCGCCCACACATCTACCCCACACCCGCAGACAGGCACAGGCACCGTGTGCTCGCAGCACAGCTGGCTTGCCCTGCGCTTGGCCTCAGGGGCCCTCAGCACTGTCACACTGGGAGCCCGGCCCAAAGTCTTGCAGGGATGAGGGAACTCTCATGCACGGGTACCCCAGGAGCAAGTGCAGGCTGAGCTGGAGAGGCGCAGGCATGCAGGAAGGAGAAAGGACACTTTGGGAAACAGGAACAGCTTTTGGGGGTGCAGAGGACAGAGGACTCTCCTCTGCCCTCGGCCTGGGCTGGGGTCTGGCAGGCTTCACAGAACCCTCACCTGAGTACAGAGAGGTTAAGCGGCTCCCTCCAGGTAACCAAGCTACTAAGTGGCAGAAATGACTCGAGAAGTCCCAACATCATTGCCTCGAAAAGCGCTCCAGGACGGCTTCTACATGTTGCACCCAGCTCCACCCTGAGCCACCAACAGCATCCCATCTGTGTCCCTTCTGCTGGAAGGCCAGTGGCATGTGGGCCTGGCCTTCGAGTGCCCCTGCTGTGCCCACCGACCAGGAGCACCCCCCCGACCTTTGCCCTCTATGTTGCCCCTTCCTGGCAGGTTTCCTGTGCCTGCTCTTTGGCTGACTTTTCCCTTTGTGGTGTGTGTGTGTGTGTGTGTGTGTATGTGTGTGTGTGTGTGTCTAGGTCATGCAGGGGTGTGGAACCCCCAGCCACACACCACCCAGGCTTGGCGACTCAGCTTGGGACAGCATCCAAGCTATGCTCTGAGATCATTTTAGGGACATGCGCTGCACAAACAGATAATTGAAAAGATTACCCTGAGACAGGACTCGCAGAAGGCTGATTTACGGTGTGTCATCCCCACTTCAGGGACTTTATTAGAAATTGAAGAATGGCTTCCCAGCCAGAGCTGTGTGTAACCTCCAGCAGTCACGCGAGCCAGATGGCCCCAGCTGGCCGCAGCCACTGCATGCCCCGCTTGTGCCACACCGCAGCAGCCACTGCATGCCCCGCTTGTGCCACACCGCAGCAGCCACTGCATGCCC
>PVJA010047573.1:0-14607 GCA_004027025.1 Myocastor coypus
GGAGAAAGGGAGGGAGGGGAAGGGAGAGAGGGAGGTGGACGGAGATGGGGACGGAGGGGGACAGAGAAGGGGAGGGACAAAGGGAGGGAGGGGAGGGGGAGGGACAGACAGACACAGAGGGACAGAGACTCACCTCAAACTTCTGCCGCAGCTCCTCGTCCCCCTCGCCTCCTTCCGGCGGCACCGGCACGTTGAAGTACTCGCCCTCCTCCTGACTCAGTAACTTAAACCTACAGAGAGACAAGAGGGCGGACGACTGCATGACGCCTGCTGGAGTGGCCTGGGAGGAGCTGCACTGAGACACTGTGCTGAGAGCGTCAGGGTTTCTCGAGTTTGGCTGTGTGTGCAGCCAGGTCCTTTCTGTCTACCATCTACCATCCGTCCACTTTTAATTTTAGATTGTGCATCTCTAACTCAAAAATTCAGCATGCACAAGGCCGTTTCATGCCCACATGACACCACGAGTGGAACTGTGCACACCATGAAACCTTGACTCATTCAAATCTATCAGAAATAATTATATAAAGTCACCTTCTCACTACATGTGCAAGGTATGCATGAAACATGAGTAACATTTGCTTTTACACTGGTATCACACACACACACACACACACACACACGCACGCACGCACGCACACACACACGAGCACACACACAGGCACGCACACATGCACACACCTCCGACCTCTGAAAAACAGCTGGCACCCAAAGTACTTCTCCTCCCATTTTGGATAAGAACTCTCCCCACCTTGATCCGTGGACACTGCACAGCCTATGTCTAGGGACGTGGGGCCCGCTCCTTCTCCCGCATGGCTTCTCTCCCTGTGCCCGCTGGATCCTCGATGCCTTTATCCACGCCTTGTCCCTGTGCCCACTGGGTCCCCGGTGCCCTTCTCTATGCCTGGTCCCCCGCCTGCTCTTCACCCTGAGCAGCCCCCCTGCCGGTGCCCACAGAGCCCCATCAGCTGTGTGCCTCCTCTCACATCACACGGGGACGCGCTCACCCTCCTAGCTTTGGGGTGCGTGGAGTGACCGTGGACTTCCCGGCGCCCCGAGCTTGCCGCATGCACCCTCCCTAGCAGCACCATACCAGGGTGGCCATGCCACCAGCCCGGCCTCCGTGCCCGCCTGTCGTCCGTAAGTGATCTCAATTCAGCTGCCTCGGGCGCTGAGCCTTGGGCCTGCACATGCGTACTGAGCTATGGGTGGGTCAGCGGCAGGTGACGCTGCGCGCGGAGCAAGTGCAGTGCGCGGCACCCAGGGCCCAATCAAAGCCGTCCTCGTCCCCACCCACCACCGCCAATGACATTAACCCCCACGTCCCAACCGGGCAGCCTCGGTCTGTCTCCTGACCTCAGAGGTGCTTCCAGCTGGTTACAGGCTGTGGACAAGCAAGCACGGAGCATTCCACAGGCACCAGAGAAAACGAGGGCGGGAAGGGGACCCCGAACTCCTCACTTCCCGACACCACCTAACTAAAGTCTCTAATTTTCACTCCGATTTCTTCTCCATTCACAAATCTTAGGCAGCTTCCCAAAATAAGGTAGGTGAGTCAAAGCAGAAGCGCCGCCTCTGCCGCTAATAGATTCTTCCTTAAATTCCCACTGAAGTTGTCCAAGGAAATATAAAAATAAAAGAACATCTGTATCTCTGCTGGAATCGAGAAGGGTGCTAGCCGTGCAGCAGAGACTTCCAGGAAACTCTGGAAAGTCACGAAGGACTGGGCGCACCGGGCGGGCACGGCCACCCGTGAATTGTCCTGACCGCCGCTGGGCACTAAGACGCCGGGTTCTGAAGTAATGCATTCACGTTTAACAGCCCCTTTCTGGGCTGAGGACGTAGCTGGGCGGTGGGCCATCCGCTGAGCACACGGGCCTAACGACTCTGCAGCTCCTGTAAGCTGTAGACCTCGGGCGTTTTGTCTCACCGTCAAAAACCGGACTGATAGTTGCATGATTATGTTCACAGGACAATGAGCAACACTGAACACACATGAAGCTGAACAGAAAGAGAAGAAAGATAGACAGACGGACAGACAGACGGACAGACAGACAGACAGACAGACAGAAAAGCATGTAGGCCATGTTCTCTGCCTAGGAAGCACTACGGCTACAACTTAACATTAGCAATAAAAATTTAAGCAAGAAGCTCATCTGAGAAGCTAAGAAGCAAGTATAAAGAGAAACAGGCTGGGAGGGACTTCCAAATGCAACTGGAGACACCTCAGGACAGAAACCAAAAGCCGGAACGTGACACGCTGAGACGAGGGGGAACTGATACTCCCTCACTTATTTATTATTTTTAAAGAGTAAAATAAAAGAAGAAAAACAAAGTAGCAAAATGAAATTCAAAGTCAAGTGTCAAATAAACCCCCCCCCCAAAAAAAAAGGAGAAAACAGGCACAGAATGGATACACAAATCCCAGAGCTAATTCTTTGAAGAAAAAAATAAACAAGTACAACAGACGAAGCTTCAGGAAGTCGAGAGGCAAGAAATGAGGCAGCACAGACAGGCAGCACTGGGCACAGGGTGGAGCTCTGACAGCAGAGCCAGGGCAGGCGCAGGGGCCGCAGAGGAGCCGGGGCGGGCGGGACGTCTGGACCCTGCGCAGCTGCTCCTGCGGCTTCCGCCACGTGGTCGTAAATGACATGCGCGTGTCACTTTATGGGGGGGACGCGTTCTGCGGGGTGTGTCACCAGGCAGTGTCCTCGCCTTGTGGCCTCCGTGTATGCTTACATGTGTCAAGGGCCACAGCCCTCTGCATGGCTGCTCTAGGTGGCCTAAGCTGCTGTTCTGGGCTACAGACCTGGACAGCGGCCAGTGCACGGCACAGCGTGGGCAGTGAAGCACACAGGCGGGGCGGGGGGGGGGGGAGGTGTCCCAAGGTGACAGGACTCCTCCAAACTCTTATTGTTCCTTCTTCACTACTAAGGATTGAACCTAGGGCCTCCAGTCTTTTTACTTTTTATTTTTTTGCAGGACTGGGGTTCAAACTTATGACCTTGCACTTGCCAGGCAGGCACTCGTGCCACAGAGCTATCTCCCAGGCCCCCTATTTTACATGTTTTTATTCTGAGAAAGGACTCACCTTAAGGCATGGAGCAGCCAAGGCAGGGCTCAAGCTTAAGCTCCTGCTGGCGGATGACAGCACGGGCAGATGCCGCCCTGTAACCTTACAGGACTGTCGCCGACTGCCATGACCACGCAAGGCACAACTATACAGCACAACACAACAGCCAAGGAGCCCGCCCCTTCCATCTGGGGAAGCCGAGTCACAGAGTGAGCGTGTGACCTGCCCAAGGTCACTGACTCCTTGGGGACCCTAAGTCTTTCTTCAGCGAAATCTGGAAGATGGCTTTTATTTTACACACGGTTCCTACCAACAATTATTTCACCAACGTGACCAACATCCTAGGCATGGAGAGAGGGCACCGCTGCCAGCCTGGTGAGTGGTGCAGTGTCTACAGGGGGGACAAGAGGCAGAGGGGACATGCGGCACCACCGAGGCCCTGAGATAGATGTCCGTCCCATCCGCAAAGGCACAATCACCCCTAACTGTCTCCCCCAGCCCTGCACCCTGCCCTGCATCAAGAGAGAACGGGGTCGACATATTCTTCAGCATCACATATGCCTGGACTCAAGCTTCCGCACCGCCACCTACAAGGGTGGGTGCCCTCTCTTAGGACTACTAGGAGAACTAGGTGGCGTCCCGAGGGCAGATGTGGGCATGTTTCGGATGCACCGTCCCTTATCACCAAGCTATTTTCGTGTCCCCATTCTCTGCTGTCATTGTGAAATTCCAGTTTATTATGACATGCAGGTCTTTTATGCCTTTATATTTTCTTTTTATCTGCCAGAGCTAAATGTAGCATGCTTGTTAAGATTCTCCCAGTGAACTGCTTAAGCAGACAACTGTTTGAAGCCAACAATTATTTAAAATTGTTTCAGGTGCTAGCCCAGAAGGAAGGCTGGAACGTGAGTTTACTTCCTGGGAGAAGCAAGAGAGGGCAGGAGAGGTGGGCTTCACAGGTGGCATTCCACGGAACCCCCACCACCACCACCACGGAGGATGCTGCCACCGCAGCAGCAGGGGGTGGGCAAAGTGCAGGACGGCAGTGGCACCCTCAGTTCCCACAGAGAGACGTCCAGGGCATGCTGGGAAAACGGGGCAGTGAGAGCCTGGGCTGGGACACAGGGAGGAACTCATGGGGCCCCCTGAGGGACCACAGCAGCCTGGGTACTGGGCTCCGGTATGAAGGGCTTGCACGCGAAGGATCCCTTCTCTCTGGACACGTGAGGCCCCACTATGTGACAGAGTGAGGCCCATTTGAGAGACAAGAGCAGGTGTGCCTTCTTGAGCACGCGAGCAGCGTGTGTGGAGGCTCGGCCTAGCACGTGGCATCCGGGGAGGGCCGCTGAGCGGCAGCTCTCCTACTGTAAGCGCTGTCATTATGTCCTCCCATCACTCGCCTGTACCTCTGGGGATCACATGTGCACTGTCTTTAACCTCTTTAAACTTTGCCTAAACAGGAAGTAACACCCAATCTGTGAGTCATGAAGATGGGATCCGGTAGGGTCAAAGTACCCGTATGTTAGGGAGACATATCCAAACACTGCAGCAGAGATGGCTGGGTGGCTTTCTGTGTCATGCGAGAGCATCTTTGAGTTAGGTCTCTTTCCCCACAGAAGTATCCTCGGGTCTAAGTTCTTATTCACCACAACAAGAAGTCCTTCCCGCTCTGCAGAGAGCGTACTGTTAGCCACTGGAGGCCATTCCTGCCCCTCCTCGCCCTGCACTCTGGGAGGCTGAAGTAGGAGGGTCACAAGTCCTAGCTCAGCCTGGGCAAGCGAGCAAGATCCTATGTCAAAATAAAAACATGTTTGAAAAAGGACTGAGGATGTCGTTCTGTATTAATGCAGTAGGAAGGAGTGAAGGAAGGAGGTTAGAGGAGAGAGAGGAAAGAAGAGGGAAGGCAAGAGGGAGGAAAATGGAAGGATAGAAGGACGGAAGGATGGACGGATGGATGGACCGATGGAAAGATGGATGGATGGATGGATGGAAGGAAGGATGACGGATGGATGGATGGATGGATGGATGGGTGGGTGGATGGAAGGATGGGTGGATAGACGGATGGATGGACAGATGGATGGAAGGAAGGATGAACGGATGGATGGATGGATGGAAGGATGGATGGATGGACAGACCTTAGTCTCAAGTTCAAGCCCAGAATAGGCAACTTAAACTTAGTAACACTGTGTGTCAAAATAAAAAGCAAAACAATAAAACGGGCTGGGAATGTAGTTCAGTACAAAGGTCCTGGGTTCAATCCCTAGAAAAGGAAGGAAGGAAGGAGGGAAGGAAGGAAGGAAGGAAGGAGACCCCAGAACAGGGACAGCACCGCGGCGAGCTGCTACCAGGGAACCTGCCTCTCCTCAAGGGGCCAAAACCTGAAGGTGAACCACACAGGGCTCATGGGCAGACTGAGAGCCACAGTGGTGCCACGCAAATCACATAACTGCATCAGGTGGGTAATAGTGAGGCGTGCGCAAACACAACACCATGCCCTGCGGACGCTCTGCCCTCAGCGGCTCCCTACGGCCACTTCAGAGCTCTGGGTTTCTAAAACACTGGCAACTTACTATCTGTTGTTTTTGCTTGGGTTTTGAGACAGGGTCTTGCTAAGCGACAGGGTCTCATTGTGCAGTTCAGGCTGGTCTCAAACTCACTGTGAGGCCCAGGCTGGCCTCCAACTTGTGATGGCCCTCCTGCCCCAGCCTCCTGTGGGCTGGGACTGCAGCGTGTGCCACCAGGCCAAGCTGGCTAGATGGGAGGCAGGCCCGGTGCAGCAGCCTGCATGCTGGGCTCTGCCCTCACGCCCCATGCTCAGGAGGAGAAGGCAGACATGTTTGACGGCCTAAACTATGTCGCGGCTCCCAACGTGAGGCCTCTTACCACCCGTCCACGGCAGCCTTCTGCAGCTCCGAGATCCCGAAGGACAGCGAGCCCATGAAGTCATTCCTGCTGGTCAGGTCCCAGTCCCAGATCTCCACAGACAGCCTTCTGTCCTTGTCTGATGCTTTCAGCTGACTGCACAGAGAGAGAGAAGGTGTGGGGGGTGCAGGTGCTGGATGGGGCACAGACTGCGGGTCCCCGGGGCAGGCAGCCCCACTTGCCTGATGGCCTGTGGCTCACACGGGTGGAGGACCCGGGCTGACCTGGCAGGAGAGCGCCTACCCCACTGCCTGTGCCTCAGGGCCCACAGCGTGCAGGAACCCTACTGGGTACAGACAGCAGCTACGCGACGGGGTGCATGCGCAGGACACACGTGTGCTCCGAGGTGCCGGGTGAAAGCTCAGCCAGGTCCCAGCTGTCCTGAGAGCGGGACTGGCAAGGACTGGAGCCGGTGCCTGGGCATCAGGCTATCTGAGGCTGCGTCCCACTTTCTGTCTGCGGTGGAGCTTGGGGCCCCTGCTTTCTCTTCTGCACACCTCACCCATAAAATGCGAGCGAAATGAGCCACGATGTGACCTTGCTAACCTGCGCGTGCCACACGTAGCCGGGCTCACTGAGTATCAGTGTCCCGCTTAACGCCACACCTGCAGGGCGGAGTTCTGGGAACCAGCCAGGGAAGTTGGTGGGGATCTCCCAGCTGCCTGAAGCCCAACACTGTCCCTACACTGAGCCCTAGAGAGGTTGTCACCACGGCAAAGGGCTGATCCCACTGTCCCCGCACCCAGCCTCTCCTGCCAGTTACCCGCACCTAGCATTACGCCGCACTATTTCCCATCGTGCCCACTCCTGTGCCGCAGGCCTCGTGAGCTCTGTTTTGAAAAAGCTTTCTAATTTCTACTTGACTCACAGTACAAAATCTGCACATAGAGGAGGAGGGTCCAGGGAGGGAGGGAAGGAGGGAGGGAGAGAGGGAAGGAGGGAGGGAGGGAGGGAGGAAAGGAAGGAGGGAGGGAGGAAAGAGGCGGTGAGTCAGGGGAGGGCAGGAAGCGGAAGGCAGGAGAGGGGAGCCCCCTTCCTTTGCTCCCCCCCACCTCCCCTGCGCATGCACAGCCGCCAGCCACCAGCCGCCAACTCACAATCTAAACGTCTCATTCCACTCAGGGTTGAGGGAGCACTTGATGGTCTTGGTCTTCTGCTTGCTCTCGCTCTTGGGATCAGGAATCAGCTTCAGCTTCACGTACGGGTCTGACAGGCCGTTGGGGTCCATGGGCACAAGGTTTTTAGCGTCTCTTACTGGAAAAGAAGAACGTGGTGCTCATGTGACCAGTGCCAGAGAGCCCGCGCGCCAACTGGTGACACCGCCGAGCCCTGGCAGCTGTCTGCTGGGAAGCTCGCTTTTACGAATGCCAGCAGCTGGAGGTGCAGCCAGGGGATGAGCTGCGCTGACCACACGCGGACTCCGCTGCGCACGGGCCGGAAGCCGACTTCCGACTCCACTCTGCCCTCCTACCCATGCCAGGGAGCCGCGCAGTCTCCTAAGCGTGTGGTCCCTGAAGCCTCCTGGCATTCAGCAAATGCTTTCGGGGTCCGAGCGAGAGCACAGGCCGCCTCCCCCATGCCCTCCTCGGGCTCAGCGACGCCCCCGAGACACATCTAGGACGGTTCGCTCAGACGCTCACCTGAGGCCAACACTGTGTCCCTCTACCTCCGGAAGACCGGGAGCAGCGACCTAAGCACAGATGCACCAGCCACGTGCGGAGTGGTGCTGTTTACAGGAAGCGTCCCCAACAGAGGGATCCGTGAGGACACAGGCAGCCGGCTGGGAGCTGCCCCTGGCTGAGGGCAGAGGGCCACTGGAGCTCTGCTGCTGAGCACAGTGCTGTAGGGGTGCCAAGAGTGACCGGCAAGAGAGGCGGAGGTGACAGCCACACGCCCCTGGGAAGGCACCGAATGCCCCTGGACTGCACGCTGTACAAAGTGTGTGGCTCATTTTCTGTGATGGGAACTTTACCTCCATCCCCAAACAAAAAGCTAAGAAAGAATTACAGCTGCTTGTGGAACCAGGGTAGATCTGTTAGCACCCAGGCAGCCCCTGAGCGAAGGCAGGACAAATATGGAAGGAGGATAGGACGGCTCTGTCCTCAGTCTGCACATCCTTGTTGAAGGCCAAAAGACTGGCTTAGGGAAGGGGAGGAAGTGGCGGGTCAGCCACGAACAGGTAGCCACGGGGCGGGGTGAGGTCGGCACAGCAGCAGCCCAGGGAACAAGGACAGCACCTGCGGAGTGAGGTCAAGAGCCAGGACCTGAGCAGGGGGAGAGGGTGGGCTGCAGCTTGAGAGGTGCGCAGGTCCGAGGGCCTCGGTGTTCACCACCTCAATGACAGTAGGAACATCCCACGGGACAGCCTCAACCCAAAATGAATCCAACTGTTACGGCAAGTTCAGTGTGTGACGACGCCCACCAGAAATGTGAAGATGACTCAACCTCTGCAATTCTATTATTAATACATTCATCAATTTGCAGGTGAAAGGAGAGAACCGTAACAGCACCGCAGTTACCTGAAAATAGACATGAAAGCTCCCCACAGGATCCCGACAGGCTATCTGGAGGAACAGGGCCGCAGCTGACGGCCAGCGCCAACCCGCTGGAGTCGGAGGCGGGACATGGAAACGCCCTTTCCCACAACCACCATTCACAGGCTTCTCCCACTGGTCCACCAGGGCAATGGGACAATAAAAGCAGGCACTGCACAAGTTCAAGATGGCACGAAAAAGCCACTAGAGGACAGAACTCTGGAGAACAGCCCCGCTCACTTCGCGTGATTTCCGTCTTAGGTCCCTCGTCCCCACCACCTCTGCGTCTTCCTGTTCTCTGGCTCTCTGGCTCCCCCACGCCCGCCAAACGCCCGCCTGCGCATCCACGCACCTGCACCTGCCCTAAATCCCCATTGCCTCCTGCTGGTCCACCGTTTACCTCCACTTACAGTACGAACTGTCCCCGGGAACGTTTCTCGGTGTCCCTCCCCCTTTGCTTTCTTTGTCCCTCCCCCTTTGCTTTCTTATCTGACAAAACCCAAGCAGCTGAGAAAAGGAAAGACGGCGGTGGGCAGGCAGGAGGGAGGGAGGGCATCTAAGGGGACTTCCAACCCTACACAGACCGGGCAGTGTGCTGGACCCAGGGCTCTACGACCCTGAGGTGGACCTTCTACCTCGCAGCTACTTCTAGCATTTAAACATCAATGACCGGCTCTTAACGAGTACGACTGACAGCAGAGACTCGGGATCCTACTGGTTACTCAGCAAATACCAGCGACACTGCTGCTCCTGCGTCGCTGTCATTCGCGGCCCTGTTGAGCTACATCTGTGCCTTGCTATGACAATACTTAATCACTTCCAAATGGAGCAGCTCAGTACAGGGCAGAAGCACCCGTGCGCCTTCTTCCTGTGCACTGCTCCCCCGTCTAAAACTCCCAAGGCCTCCCAAGCCTCAGTGTGCCTGAGGTGAGCCAGAGGCTGGGGGCGAGCTTCCGGCCCCCGCAGGTCTAGGTGGGCACCGCCGGCCCTCCCGGTGCAGGGGGTGGCACCGCTCGGCACAGCCACGCTGTCTGGCAAGAGCAGCGCCCTTCCCCACGGTGTGCAGGCCCAACTGTTACGGTCTCTCCTCTCTCGAGCTTTCCAAGGAAAACAGCACGTGCCAGTTTCCAGTCTGGGAATGACACTTCTGTCACACAGTGGGCTCCACACAAACACGATCTGAGACACGGGCGTGCCAAAAGCCTGTCTGTCGGGGTGATGGACAGCCCGGGAAGCGGAAGCTGCGGCTCCTCCTCCCTTCTGGAGAGGCCGGTCCTCCGGTGCGCAGCGCAGACAACCACGGGGGCGGGGCCTTCTCCTGGGGTCCAGCATCGCTGAGGCCTTGCAGGGCGCCCGCCCGAGGGCCACCCCAGTGCCGCACGCCCCCGCCGCCCCCGCTTCGGATCAATGGGCAAACAATGTCCTTTTCCAAAGGCCGCCATCACAAACTCAACATACAGCAAAGGCTGGCGAGGCTGAAGGGGAAGCGGCGTCCTTGCCTTTGCTGTGGGAGGGTACGCTGGTGCAGTACTTTTGGAGTCTGTGTGGAGGTTCCCGAGGAAGCCAAACGCAGCGACGCCGAGAGCCTTGGCTGCACTTCTCGGCGTCCTCCCAGAAGGCTGGAGGGCCTCACGTGGCAGGCACGCACAGTGCACAGCTGCCAACTCTGCGCAGCGGTCCCCTGTCCTTCGGGGGCCGCACGGACCAAGTGCAGCCATCGTGTGAGTCATTGCTAGGAGACTGCATGCAACGTGGGTGGCCTGGCCTGCAGCGCTACCGGAAGGCAAGCGGAGAGAGCTAGCGCAGGGCGGCCCTTACATGGGCCCCGAGGTACCAACACTTCACAGCGCAAAATAAAGGCCAGGGGACAAGAAATGCAGAGAGACTCTGCAGTGATGCGGAGTGGATCTGGGAGGATGGAGGAGACGGACCGGAAGCAGAATGAGCCGAGGTGCGAGGCGCGAGTGGACCCACACCCAGACGCAGGCGCTTACTCTGTAGCACAAACACACACAGCCCGTGCCTAACTATACCCCAAAGCCTTGCACGCTCACAGGTGCGGATATGGGATGCGGATATGGCGAGACGTCGGGAAGTGGAGCCCAACCCGAGGAAGTGGTCACGGGGTGGCCTGAGGGTACATCCCCGCCCCTGCCTCCCTCTCGCCGCTTCCTGTCCACCCTGCCATGGGCAGCTCCTCTCTCCTGTGCCCTTCTGTCTCAGAGCCAGCTGGCTGTGGACTGATGGCGAGGCAGAGCAAGCCTCTTCTTCCTTCGGGGGCGGGTGCTGGGTATTCTACCTCAGAACCAGGGAGGGAACTGAGACGCAGAAGAATAGGAAGTTAGCACTGAAGGAGAACACCCCCACCCCCGGCATTTACTCCTCACACCACCCACTCCCGGTGGAGGCACGACTCCGCCTCCCCTGTTTCTTCAACCTCTGTCTGGAGTCTATTCCTATTCTCTATGAAAGGAGGCAAAGAAAACCCTGCTGGGAAGAGGGGATGGAACTCACTGCTCCTGGAACTGTTGGGATTCACAGCTCAAAAACTCCAGCTCCAAGGGCCACCGCATCACGCGCAGCTGACAACAGTGGCGGGCTCGCATCCAAAGACCTGGCCCTCGGGAAGCTCTTCCAAGTCGTCGTGTCACCCGGCAGTGACAGACACACATGTATCAAGACAGCAGATCTCTCTAGACCACACTTGGCAAGGCCATCTCTGATAAATGTCTCTTTACTGTCTTTGCTGAAATCCGTCCAGCCCAGATGGTGTGAGGCGCTGCACATGCAGCAGAAATGGCAGCCGTGCTCCCCGGCGGGAGGCCGCTGACTGCCGGAGGGCGGGCCGCCAGCCTTGGAACGGGAAGCTGAGCGGGGCACAGCCGACTCCATCAGCTCAGAGCAAGCAGAGCCCGGCATGGCGCGCCCACCTGGGATTCCAGCACTCTGGCAGGGGGGGAAGGGAGGTGCTAGGCTCAGGTCCAGCCTTGCCACTACAACTTGGTGACACACTGTCTCAACAGAAAAATAACTTCCATCCCGGGGGTGGGCTGAGACAACAAATGAGACTGGGTGTGGTGGCTTTGTGTGGCTGTGACCTCGGCTCTCGGGAGGCTGTAAACTGGCGGATCACTACGAGTCTCATGTAGCAGTGACACCCTAAACACCCTGTAGACCCTTCCCTAAAATCCAGAAGAAAAAAAAAAGCATAAAAATAACAAAGGGCTACGGGTACCGCTTATTAGAAGGCTCTAAGCTGACCCTCTAAAGACAACACCACCAATCAGAGGAAGTGGGGCCTCTGCATTGTAGTGAAAAACCGCTCAGAACAGCATCACATCCATACAAGAAGCGCACTCGTGTTAAAGAATTTCCCAAACAGCTCTGCACCAATAACTCTTTCCTATTTTCTTTTTTTGCCCCCTGAAAATGTTTTAGGAAAGTTTTTGCTGGCCCTGACCCATCATTTTGTGAGTCAGGTGGAGACTCTTTCAAAACTCCATCTGAAGACATGTTCCTCAAAATAGGAGCTCATCACTGCCCTCACTGTGTGTCTAGAACACTGTGATTTCTGTCTCAGGCATGCTGGTGCTTACCACTACTTGGGAGGCTGAAGCAGGAGGACCAAATATGCAAAGCCAACCTGGGCAACTCAGCTAGAACTCGCCTCAAACTAAATTCAGAAGGACCACAGGCTCCGTGGTAAAGCACCTGCCTAGCACGCGCGAGGGCCTGGGTTCATTCCCCAGCACCTCAGGAACAAGAAACAAAAGACAAAGAAGAAAGAAAAGCTAGCCTCGAGGGAGTCGAGGATCTGTAGCATATGGACGCTGTAGACTCCGTGCACAGGCTGCCAACGTCGGGCTATACTTTTTAAGAAATAGAAAAGGAGCCAAAGAGAGAGAACTGATTACAATATAAGGAAGTCTCCTTGAGAAAATAATGTAGCGGTTCCATGAATGAAATCTGGACCTGAACTTTACTGAATGGCACTGCGCACCTTCATTTAGATAGCTGTATGATACATGCGTGGCAGAGTACCCTGGTGCTGGGAACTACATATTGAGGCATTTTAGGGTTAATGGGAACTGTGACCCCAACACATGCTCAAGTGCCTTGGGAAAAATGCATATGTATAAAAATATTTAATGGGGAGAGTGGTAAGCCAAATGGAAGGTAACATAGTCAATTAGGTGAAGAGACTTCCAAAGTTCCTTTTGCTCTCTTCTTTTCTTTGTCTTTTTGAGTCAGGGTCTCACTATGCAGTTCAGGCTGGCCTTGAGCTCACTTTTGTAGCCCAGGCTGGTCTCGAACTCACACTGATTCTCCTGCCTCAGCCTCCCAACTGGGATTACAGGCGTGTGCCACCACGCCTGGCTCCTTGTGCTCTCGTCTTGACACCTTCCTGTCATTTCAAGCTTGTGTTCGGATGAAATTTTTTTCCAGGAGACTTCCATATCTTCAGCAGCAAGATAGGGTAACATACAGGGCCACATACGATCTAAGTGGACAGCAAGGGACTAGAAGGAGGGACTCCGAACTGATTTTAAGAGTCAGTGCCTTCTGAGGGTGAGATGGGATGCAGGAGGCTGGCCTGGCGCAGTGAGCAGAAGCGCTTCAGCTGGACCTGTCACTCTCCCGGTTTCCTACAAAAAGAGTGCATCTTGTGCTGGTGGTGTTACTAACACTTTACAATAAAAAACCCTGCTTGTGAATCAGCAGCCGCCAGAAGCCACCGCCTTGGCTTCAGGGACCCAGCCTCTTCCCTCTCAAGTTCCCCTAGAGCAGCTAGCTGGTCAGCACCATGGTGTGTCATATCCCACGGTTTCAGCCACAGGACCCAGGACGTGGGCTGCATGCTAGGCCACACGGGCCCTCCTGGAGATCAGTGTGACAACCTCAGCCTGTGGCCCAGGGTCCAGCCAGGGCTGGCAAGAGGGCATGAACTGCTCCCTCCTTCCTGGCCACTAAGTGGCCCCTGTGGCTGGCAGCGCGCCTCGCCTTGGGCTCGCTCCTGCCATGCCACGCTGTCTTGCATCGGGACTCCTCTCAGGCTCCTGCTTTTTGTTCTGTCACTCTGCGTTCCATGTACTAACCTTCTCACGCTCGGGGTCCCTAATGCTGTTTCTGTGGTACTCTGTGCTGTCTGACAGCCCTAGGACCCCTCAGGGTCCCCACCCCCTTAACTGGTCTCCTGGCGACAGGTGCTGACCACAAAGCAAGCAGACTCGGGGCCTCCATGCCACCCTGTGCACGTCACTGCCCAAGGCTCCAAGCACAGCTGGCTTCCCGTCACTGCTGGCGGAGGCGCAGTGACCACGCATCTAATTATCCGTGTGGAGAGAGACTTCCAGCCATGACTGTCCTGCATCTGCCGAGAAGAAAACCTGTCAAGTGATGGCAAGTGAGGTGGCGGGGGGAGCTGGTGCTGGTGCTGATGTGTGGGGGGAGAAATGAGAGGGGTGGCCCCTGGCATCGGGCAGGCCCTGCTAGGCCTGGCTCGGCCGAGGCTCTTGGCAGAGCACTCTCCTGAGGCTCAGGCTCCCTGTGTCCCTACTGCGGGGTAGTAGCCAGGACAGCCGGCTAGTAGCCAGGACGGCCGGGTAGTAGCCAGGACGGCCGGGTAGTAGCCAGGACAGCCAGGTAGTAGCCAGGACGGCCGGGTAGTAGCCAGGATGGCCGGGTAGTAGCCAGGACAGCCGGGTAGTAGCCAGGACGGCGGGGTAGTAGCCAGGACAGCCGAGTAGTAGCCACGACGGCCGGGTAGTAGCCAGGACGGCCGGCTAGTAGCCAGGATGGCCGGGTAGTAGCCAGGACGGCCGGCTAGTAGCCAGGATGGCCGGGTAGTAGCCAGGACGGCCGGGTAGTAGCCAGGACGGCCAGGTAGTAGCCAGGACGGCCGGGTAGTAGCCAGGACGGCCGGGTAGTAGCCAGGACGGCCAGGTAGTAGCCAGGACGGCCAGGTAGTAGCCAGGACGGCCAGCTAGTAGCCAGGATGGCCGGGTAGTAGCCAGGACGGCCAGGTAGTAGCCAGGACGGCCGGGTAGTAGCCAGGATGGCCGGGTAGTAGCCAGGACGGCC
>PVJA010047574.1:0-14586 GCA_004027025.1 Myocastor coypus
CGTGCAGATTCATGGAACACTCATATTTGATCTCAGAACTGAAGACCATTCCACACCTCACACTTTGCCTTCAATCAGTGCCCCAGCATAGATAGTACCAAAAGGCTATAGCTGAAAGAACTTCCATGGCCAGATTCTTTCTCAAGGGGAATAGAAAGCCCAAGATCAGAGAGAAGACAGCAAAGACCATTTGAGGAATTGAAAGACTCCTGCACAGGGTCACGCCATGCCCTCTCTTACAGCTACCATCGCCCCAGAACAGCAACTCCTTCGCACAACAGCAGCTCCTCCTGGCAATGCATACGTCAGTTCCTAGCATTCAGTGTGTGTCCAACATTCAACAAAACAAAACAAAATGAAAAAGGCATACCAAAAGGCTAGGAAGGATGTGATCTGAAGAGAAAAAAAAAATGATACCCAAATGTAGGTATAACACAGATATCAGAATTTTTAAAATGACTATGGTAAGCGTTAAGAAATCTGATGGAAAAAGTAGATGAATGCGAACAGATGGGTAAAAACCAGCATAAAGAAGAAAACTCAGCAAATCAAAAGAAATACAAAGCCAAAACCAAAAATTGTACCAACTCAAAAGTATTTTAGTGGGCTGAACAGCACATTTGATACAGATGAAAGACGGTAAACTCAAAGACAGTAGAAATTTCTCAAATAGAAATTTGGAAAAACAAAAAATGAATACACAACGTACCACGGAAAAGCTGCACTGAAATTTTAAAAGGTAAGTTATTCTTGCAAATTTGTTTACGATGATACCAGAAAGGCAAGGTGAAGCAGAGGAGATACTTGAAATAATAATACCCAAGCAATTATCCAACAGTAATGAGGACAACAAATCACAGGTCTAAGAAGCAGAAGCATACAGAGATATGAGAGGTAAACGCTTAAGAAATAAAAGTAGTAATGATAGAGCCAAAATCAATTTTATCTTAGAAACCAACAGAAATTGTATCCAAGAAGCTAAAGCTGGTCAGTATTATGACCTGTGAGAAGACATTGAAGGGGAAGCTAGGGGTAAGGGACTGCATGTGAGACAAAATTTCCTCCCACCGTCCCCTTTCCTTGGATAGCAACACCCGGTACCATATTGATAGTCATTCTGGTCCATCCAGTTGGCTCTAAGTAGGACTTTACCTGTCGCTCACTGCAGCCCTAGAGGTATAACTCTGGCTACTGCAGTTTACTCAGAAATTCCTGCGCAATGAGTCTAGGCTGGGAGTTTCCCTCCTACTACTGCAGTAGCTATCAGGAATGAGGCACTCTTGGTCTCTGTTGTTTGAAAATTACAAGGGCATTGCAAATTATGTTGGGGTCCAACCCTGTTACGGCACATAGAAAGATCCTGTGACAGGGGCTCACTCTTTAAATCTAATGGCAACTTCATTTCTTCGTTAATCATGTTTCCTGTTTAACTATTGATAGGATAAGTACAATTTGGGTTACACATAATGAAAAGAACACTATAAATAAAAGATCATTTTGCTTCATGTTTCTTTTTTAATTTATGCATTTGATACAGTGTCTTGCTACACAGTTCGGACTCATGCTGATTGTTATGGTTTGTGTCTAATTGTCCCCACAAAGCCTTATGCAGTCATGGGGCGGGGGCTTGTAGAGTTTGAGATTAACTCATGATCCACTGGAATTATGTGTTTTAGTACTGCTGGGTTTAGGGATGTATGTACTTACCCCTGCTTGGGGCAATGGCCTGAATGTATTATAAGGAGAGGCAGAAAGATAGACTCGGGCTGTTGCTCTGCTGCCCTATTGGTTGGCTGCCTCCGTCACCATTTTGTTGCTGTTCCACATCGTGAACTAGATGCTCTCTGCCCTGTTCCACTCAGCCTTGGGCCAGCCGAGTATGGACTGAAAGCTCCAATAACTGTGTGCTAAGTAAACCTTTCCTTCCTTCATTTTGGGTGTTGAGTATTTGTCCCAGTAATGAGAGAAGAGTAACTGAGACAGTGATCCTCCTGCTTCAGCCTCCCCAGTGCTGGATTTACAGGTGCATGCCACCACACCCAGACTCAGCAGCCAGCTCAGCATACTGATGGTGGGGCCGGCAGAGTATGTGGTCCTTGCATTGGCCAGACAGATGCTTAGATCACTGAGCTATCTCTCCAACCCCAGTAAGTAGAATTTTTTAAGAACTTTGAATAGTAATTAGGTGAAATTATAAGGAGAAAGTATATACAACCATTATCTGGAAATACTTTCTTAAGGAACTCTTTCATTTTTCTTAAAATCAAAGAAAATCAAAGAACTAAAAGAAATTTACAGGAAGAAGAAACAATGGGGGTAAAAACAAGATGGAATCAACAAGGAAGAAAGGATGATCAAAGCTCTTACATTAATAGTGTTTTTACAATTATTTTCTGTAGGCAGTGACTTTTGCAGAAAGTACTAATACTATTTTCTACAGTCACAGACACCTTTATCAATCTCATTCATGGAAACACTTTAAAAAATAAATGTAAATAGACATTCTGTAGGAATTAAAGTTTAGAATATCAATGATCATTGGAAAATACCTGTTCCATGTTATGTCTAAGGCTTTTGATACTCAGAGAGATAGCAAAATGAAGCTCAAGTGCCTATGCTATAAGGTAATAATATCACTAAGCTTCTCTTCTGGATGGCTAACAATTTAGGTGTACAGACTGAAAAATTAGAGAAAAAAAGGGGTACAAGGATCGCCAATATTTTGGTTCTAGCCCTTCGAGGTTAGTGAGGACTCAGGACATAAGAGGACCTATATTGGTAATATCCTGTAACTCAGTGGTGTCCCAAATGTTCTGTTCAAGGAGATTATGGGGCCACAGAGGAAAGTGATTGGTGATGTATAGTGTGGTTAAGGAGAGTCACCTAGAGAGAAAACGTTCTCTCAGGCTTTCACAGAGAGCAAATTGGTCAAACAATGCCAGTAACTCATCTAGACAGTGACACTGACAAAAGATCTACAGGATACTGTACATAATTTCAGAGTAAATCCTGAGGGCATTTGACTGACCTTGTCAGATACAAAAGGTACAGTTTTCATTGTGTAGGTCTTGCTTTAACTTGGTCTTAATCATCCAGCAGAAAAGTATAACCACCCAGTATAAAAAGTAAAATCACATTAATATGCTGAGCTGTAAAAGGCTCAAGTGTGGTGATAAGAAATTAGCATCTCAAGAGGTGAAGAGCAATAAACAAAGCCCAGGGACAGCTGTGGTCTGTTACTTGGGAATTCCAGAAAGCTGAGATTCAAAGAGGAAGATAACAGCTGACATTGAAGGCTCTGTTTTCTCCTTCCTTGCTTGGGATGTTAATGGTTGTCTCTTCCCCTGCTTGGAATCTTTTTAATTAGCATTTGTATGAACCTAGCATTAGGCAAATGGTGAAGGTCAGAGACTGTAGCCTTTCTGTACGAAAATGATTATGCATGTGAGAATGTTCCTTGGCCCTAAATAAAACTGAGATGCTTCTAGAGCTCTAGGCTCACTTTGAGAGAGACAAGTCGCAGTGCTGAAGCAAAATTCATCAGGTCTTCTTGTTACTTTTGGCACCGACTCATATGTATAACACTCAAGCCAACAATTTCCGACACTGCCAGTTCTGCTGATAATCTACTACTATTATGGACTATTGGACAATACTGGGTTACTTCACTTACTTCGTGTACCTACAATGTTTGAATGGCAATGGAACACTCATCTCTGACAAAACAAAACAAAACAACACAAAAACCCTGATATATACATATATAGATAGATAGATAGATATAGATAGATAGATATAGATATAGATATATCAATATATACAAAATGGGATAGATATACAGCTATTTTCTCTTAGTTCAATGAGAAAAAGATTTGTACTAATAGTGTTTAGACAGGATATCATGTCTGCATCTTGTACTCTGAACAACTACTATGAAGACAACAAGATGCAATGTATTAATTATTGTATCTGTCCTACTAGCCTGTTATGAAACTGTCTCATTACTATTTCTTTCTCATTAAAATTAATAAAGTAAATAACAATAAAAAAGAGAGCTATTTTGTGCCATGTTCAGGTATTAATTCCACACAAAGAAAGGAAACATTATGTAGTTTGCAAATGTGTACTAATAAAACATAATGAAATGTAAATAAAATAAATGTGAATAGAAATAAAAAACAATTAAGGCAAAATGATTAAAAGAGTTTATATAAAAACTATTGTAAATATTTAATTGTTCTAAAAACTTAGATTGTAATCTCCATCTAATATGTATCATTTGTATTTTGCAGCTAAAGATAATATTTTTTTAAGCATGTGGATTGTATTTTACAAGATTTTCATTCTAATTGCTAACACAAATGCTGAAAGCAAATATTTTAATAGTTTTATCATGATTTTTAAAGTTTCCATTATTTCAAAGACTATGAATAATGTATAGCATATTTAAGTCTACTGAGTCTAATAAAACTATATTAGAAAGTAAATAGTTGAAGAAACTCATTAATTTTAGTGTAATAACAAAAATATGAATGGTTTGCACAGAGCTTTCCTGGTACTATCTAAGAACTTTGGTGGACTCTGGGCAGCAGGGGTTAAGCTCTGACCTTCATTACCTCCAGCGTGCAGGCATAGAGCTTCTCCTGGTTC
Source organism: Myocastor coypus (assembly GCA_004027025.1). Lineage (NCBI taxonomy): Eukaryota > Metazoa > Chordata > Mammalia > Rodentia > Myocastoridae > Myocastor > Myocastor coypus. The sequence continues at coordinate 4,651 of PVJA010047574.1, forward strand.
CGGTCCAAAGTTTTAAGAACTTAGGAGGACTCTGGGTGGCCTGTAGGACTCTGTTGGGTTAGTGAGCACTTCAGAAATGCCAAAACACAAGGGCAATAGGCAATCTCAATCCTCCAGCCCACCCAGAACAGATCCAGCGGATGCAGACATACAAGAACTTGGAAACTGCACACGTGAAATCTCTGAGATGATAGCAACTAAAGTAAGAGTTTGGGCATAGCCTCTCCATCAAGGCCTTCCTTCTCCCTCTGTCTTCATCTATTTTAAAGCTCACTCTCAGATCCCATTCCAAATGTTTTGTAAGATGATGATATCTCATGACTTCTCTCAAGAGCTTTGACAGGAATCTAAAACAGAGTTTTGCCTCTGCTTTCTGTAATGTGTTTGCATTGTGTGTGTAGGTGTCTGTGTATGTGGTTGCACATATCATGTGTACATCAGCATATTTTTAATTCAGCAGCACAAAGACTGGAGCAGCAGGTGTCCAAATACTGTCTGTCTCATAAATGAAAGAACAAAGTGACTCTATATGAATGCTGGAATCATAGCATCATATCTCTTGTACCCTTTTCCCCAGATTTTGAAGCTTTCATTTCTACTTCTTTCCACAAACATTTTCCACATAACATGGTAAGATATTTGCCTTCACTAGGTAGCATAGAACCACATTACACTCACTCTCCTTTTTAATAATTCAAATTCTATTTTTAATATATTTCTGCTATATATTGTTTTTAATTTTTTTATGGCCAGCTCAGCCTACGCTGGGGGTGGGGCTGGCACAGCTTGTAGTGCCAGGAATCAAACCACAGTCCCTGCAGTTGCCTAAGTTTGCCTAAGCAGGTGCTTTAGACCACTAAGCCATCTCACTGGCCCCTAAAAAAAAAATTATATTAATAATACCCTGAATTTATCAACTTCTATTCCAGATCACCATAGGTATAGATATTCCTGTATTGTAAGAATATAAGATGAACCCTTAAAATGCTAACTCCTGACTTAGCTGGCAGGTCAGTTGATGGGATGGAAAGTACACTAGACTATAGTAATATAGAGATGAGACCGAAGGCCAATTAATATCTCTAGAAGCAAGGAACAATAGACAGAGCCCAGAGAGGGCCGCTTTCTGTTACTTGGAAATCCCGGAAAGCTCAGATTCAAGGTTGCAGATAGCAGTTTATCCTGCAGGTGCCCTGTTATTTGATCCCTTGCTTGGAATGTTAATGGTTGTCTCCTCCCCTGCTTGTTTGTGATCTGTGAGCATCTGTGTGAACCTAGAATTTGATAAATGGTAGAAGACATAGTGATTTATAGTCCGTATTTACCAAAGTAGATAGCAAAGTTCCTTAGCCTGTTTTTTAGCCCTCAATAAAAGTGAGGTACTTCTGAGGTTCCGGACTCACTTAGAGAGAAATTTCAGTGAGTTCTCTGAAGCTAAATTCATCAGATCTTCTCATCATATGAGTTTCGGCACCAACTCATATCATACAACCCTAGACAGATGTCGTGTTGACGACAGTAGAGTTCATGGATCTTCAATGTCACTGACCTCTCATACCTATCACATGTTATTCCTTCCAGAAAGTTTGGTCATTAATGACTGCATACTAAGCATAGTCCAAGTCATGCTTTTAGTCAAATCACCATTTTTCAGGCAAGTCAACATTTTTGTTCATTATTTGCAATTCTGAGAACCTAACCTAGGGTTTTCACATGCTAGGCAAATGCTTTACCCCTGAGCTATAGTCCAAGTCTCTCAAATACATTTTTACTCTTATAAAACAAGGTTTTAATTTAAAATATGATAGATCTTTTTTACTCCAGGCTACATGAAGAAGCAATTGAATTATGCTGTACAACACAAAGAATTTATTTAATAAACCTCAGAAAGAATTAATGTCTAGTAAGACAAATGGGTTGCCCTACCAAAACCACTTTGGTGTTTAATGTTAAAGGAGTTTGGGGCCTTCTCTGACAGTGGGAGAGTGAGAAAGAATAAACTGTTGGGATCCTTCTCAGATTAAGTCTCCAGACTTTACCAAGTCCTATGGATAGTGCCAGCTATCACCTGATTGGCCAGTTGTATCTGCATTGCTCAGAACGTGATCTCAGCCACCCATGGGAGAAGAGCCAGGGCCTCATGAGGATTGAGCTTATGCCCTTTGGTTTGAAAAAGACAAGAGCAGTTTGGAAAGCCTCCCTCGAACTGAATGTGTTTTGCCATTCAAGAGTGGTGCTCTTGGAAATAGCTCCCCCTGGTGTTCCCAGAACTAGTTCTGTCCACTAGGCTTCAGGTTTCTGCTTCTGCCCCCACTGGACAGAAAACTGTCCTCCGGACACTGGGCTGGGATCTCTTCCTCTTATAGGTCCTCATGGGCTAACAAAATTCTGAGTTCTCACTTGCCCCAGTTATAAGAGCATATGCTTGTGTTCCTCATTTAAGATGATTTTCCTGGCCCGGCAAGATGGCTCAGTGGTCTAAAGAGCCTGCTTAGGAAAGCTTAGGCGGCTGCAGGGACCACGGTTCAATCCCCGGCACCACATGCTGCGCCAGCCCTGACCTCAGGGCAAGATGAGCCAGCCATAAAAATAAATAAATAAACAAACAAAAAAGTTCTGAAACAAGAATAAAATAAGATGATTTTCCTGTCTTCTGTGCTTTTATAGACAAACCCTCACTTTCTATTGGCTTAACTGCACAGTTTTAGCTGTGGTAAAGGAAAGGCTGACTAAAACCTTTATAGGATTCTCTCTCTCCTCCCTTCTCTCTCTGTCTATCTATCTGTCTCTGTCTCTCTGATGTTTAGCAGAAACATGTCTCTAAAAAATGAAAGTACAAGGTAAAAGGAAGACATTGGGGTGAGAGATTGGCAAGAAGAAGGTTTCTCCTCATACTCTCATGGTGAGCTAATGAGACATGAATCCTCATCCTAGTCTGGGAACTCCAGCATGGGAATCTCAACAGCTAAGATTGCTTCTCCACTACTGAAGGCTCAAACCTGAAAAAAAAAAAAAAATGTGAGGAGAAGCGTGACATTTCTTCACAAGCATGGAGAGGCTACCAGTGCAGACTCTGCTAGCAAAGCCTGTCCTCCTAGCTTCAATCATGGCAGCGAAGCTAGTCACTGTTCACTAAATGAGAAAGGACCTTATTCTACGTTTTGAGGATTGTTACTCCCTCTAGGAGTAGATTTTTTCTAAAATCCATTAGGCAGCACTTTATGAATTCACATTTTTGATACAATTTTATTATCCAATAGAATGGTGCTGGAACATTAATTTGTGGCTCCAGCCCCCAACCAGCAGAGTGGCCAAGAGAGGAGAAGCACCAGGTGATGCGTGCTTTGTTTTGTTTTACATAGTCTTTGAAATATAGACTGCATGAGAATTAGTGCAGTGCTTAGAAGGCCAGCATTGAGCATTGGTCACAGTTAATCTGGGACTAAAGAGTCCAGGCCTGGTTACTGACCATATTCAGGTAGCTCCCTTTGAAGTTTTCCCACCAGTACTACAAATGTCATGCCTGGGGATGTGCACCACGCCAGACCATGTCCCTGCTCTGCTGGAACACAGTTACTGGGGGGTAAACACCACATTAGCAATAAATTAAAGAGACAGAGTATAAAATAAAGGAAGATGGGTTTTGGAAAAGGGTAGAGAAAAACAAGACAGGTACTTTGGAAAAGAGGGGTGGCATCACAGAGTAAATATCTTCAACCCTTGTCCCTGAGGCCTTTTGTTTAGGGTGAGGTACTATTCTTATTGCCCATGTGGGCACCTTGAAAGTGTCACCATCTGGTTGGCTCTCGATTGTCTTTGGTCCTAACCTGGGAAACCATGTCTACGTTTTTTAGTAGTTTGATGTCTTTTGTAATGCGTAAGTGGGAAGATGGACTTATGGAACTGTAGGTTAGAATCAATGCTTAAGTAAAGAGGACATGTGTTACATGTGGTGTAAAAATATAGTGATGCTAATGTGAGGGCCTGAATAAATCTGTGTATGTAGAGATGTGTTTTATGTAGCAAAGAAGTGTGCTTAGGTGGCTGCCACTTGTTTTCTTTGCATGTTATCAGAGGAAGGTGGAGGGGTGCTGTGATTCGTGTCTAGCTGTACCCCCAAAGCCTCATGTAGTCATAGGGCAGCTTCTGGAGTTTTTGACTGATTATTAATCCAGTGCTGGGACTGAAGGTGTGAATGATGAATCTGCAGCCATACTGAATAAGAATGGTGACAGAGGAAATTCTAGTCTTGCTCCTGATTTCAGAGGGAAAGCTTTCAGTTTTTGTTTGTTTAGTATGATGTTCACTGTTGTTTTGTCACCTATAGCTGTGATCAGATTGAAATGAAGCCTATTTTAATTTTGTTTTTAACATAAATGAATTCTGATCTTTGTCAAAGTTTTTTTTTTTCATTTCTTGAGAAGATCTTATGATATTTGTCCTTGGCTGAGTTAATATTGTGTATTGCATTTATTGATTTGTATATGTTGAAATGTCACTGTGTCCATATGATGAATCTTATTTGGTTGTGGTATATAATCTGTTTGATGATTTTCTGCATTCTGATTGTCAGTATCTCAGGCTGGCAAGGTAGCTCAGGGGACAAAGCACCTGCTTAGGCAAGAGTAGGGACTGGAGTCTGATCCCAGGTACTGCATGTAGCACTGACTCCACCCCCAGGTGCAATGAGCCATGACCAAGTTTCGGTGTGGTGGTGCATGCCTGTAATCCCAGCACTGGGGAAGCTGAAAACAGGAGGATCACTATGAGTTCAAGCTGCATAGTGAGACCCTATACCAAATACATATATTTAAAGAAGAAAAGAAAAGTGACCACAATTTCAAGAACAACAGTAGAAAGGAACCACCAAGAAGAGCACACAATTAAACAAAAGAGCAAAATAAACAACCAATAGCAGGGCATTACAAGACAAAGATAAGCCAATGCATATCAGTTATAGCCATCAATATAAATGGCCTCAACTTCTCAATGAAAAGAAGCAGATTATGGGAGTAGATCAGAAACAAAATACAATATCCTGGATACAATAAATTCACTGAACTCATAGGCTTAAAATCCAAGCATGGAAACAATATTTCATGAGAAGGGAGCCAGAAAAAAGCAGGGGTTGCTATTCTGTTTGCAGATAATGTGAACTTCAAACTAAAGATGATCCAAAGATGTAAAGAAGGCCACTACTTTCATGATAGAGGAAACTGCAAAAGGAAGACATAACAATCATAAATATATATGAACCAAAAACAGGAGAACTAAAGTATGTAAGACAAATTTTAACAGGCATAAAATATCAGATAAGCAATAACATAATTGCAATGGGGGATTTTAAGACTCTTGTCACAAAGAGACAAATAAACTAGGCAAAAATTCAGCAAAGAAATAACAGAACTAAACCAACATTGTGAAGATATCAACTTTAGTAATACTTTATAGAGTAGACCAACAACATCAAAATACATATGTGTCTGATCTGCAAATGCATGTCCTCCAAAATAGGTCATATACTAGCACATAGAATATGCTTGAGTAAATGCAAAGCAATTTAAATTATCCTATGCATGTTTCTGATTATAGTGCAATGAGATTGGAAATTGACAAATAGCATCACTCCATCAACACATGGAAATGAAATAACACAGCCAGAACAACGAATGGGTCACAGTTGAAATTGAAGAAATTACACAATATTTACAACCAAACAAACATGCAGCTACAACCTAATGGAACTTGTGGGACAAAATGAAGGAAATCCTAACAGGGAAATTTACAACAGTGAATTCTCACATAAGGAAAAGAGAATGAGCACACATCTCAAGATGTAATTCAAGCTTCTAGAAAAAGATTAAGTCAATATAATGTCCAAAGAAAGAGGAAAATTAAAAAGATCTAAGCAGAAATTAATGAAATATTGGCTAAAAAATGCAAAGAATCAATAAATTAAACAGTTGATTTTTCTAAAGAATAAATAACATTGATAAACCTGAGCCAGCATTACCAAAAAAAAAAAAAAAAAAAAAAAAGGAAAGACTCAAATTCATGCAATAAAGAATGAAAAGAATGAAATGATTATGACATCCTTTAGAAATTCAGATCATCAATACCTACTTTGAAAATCTTTCACTCACAGGATGGAAAACACAGAAGAAATGCACAGATGCCCTGATACATATAAATAACCAAAGATGAATCAAAAAATATATAAAATTTTTGAATGACCCATTATGACCTAATGAAATTGAAAATGTAATTAAAAACTTAAAAAGCAAAGCCCAGATCCTGATCAATTCACCTCTATATTTTATAAGGAAGTCAGAGAAGATTTAATGCAAACTCTTCTCAATTCTTCAATGAAATTTAAAGGGAAGCAATTTTCTCTAACTCATTCCTGGAGGCAAGTATCACCCCGATACCAAAATCAGAGAAAGACCCAACTAAAAACAAGAACTGCATACCAGTCTCCCTAATGAACATAAATGCAAAAATCCTCAATAAAATACTGGCAAATACAATGCAGTAAATCACTGAGAAAATTATGTACCATAACCAAATGGGATTGATCCCAGGAATGCCGTGATACTCGGTATACTGAAATGAACAAATGTAACAAATGATATCAACAAAGCCAAACACAACACATAATATAATCATCTGAAAAGATGCATAAGGAATTTTTGACAAAGTCCAATAGTTATACTTATTCATGAAAAAAAAAAAAAACCATAAAAGTTCAGAATAGATTATCTCTAACTCAATCTGATAAGGGCCATCTAATGGAAGTATTTTACGTCTCCACTAAACGTGAAGGAGAGTTTTGCAGGAAATATCAGTCTGGGTGGGAAGTTGTTTTCTTGTAAGACTTGAAATAGTCCACTCTAAAATCTTCTTAAAAGATTGTGAGGAGAAAAGTGTTGTTTTTCTGATGTGTTTTCCTCTAAATGTGATATGTTTCTTTTCCCCAGCAGCTTTTAGTATGTTGTTCTTCTGCTGAATTTCAGCATCTTGATTCTTATATGTCTGGAGGTGGTTTTAATTGAGTTGATGTCATTTAGAGTTCAATATGCATCAGTTAACTGCATGTCACATTGTTTCTCCATATTTGGGAAGTTTTCTGCTATTGTTTCTGCCCACATTCTTTTTACATCATTTCTGTTAACTCCTTCATTCTCATTCATGCCTTTTAATCATATTTTTTTCATACTCTTGCAGATGATGAGTTATTGTTTCCTGAGAAGTAGTAGTTTTTAAGAGACCTTTCCTTAACTTTTCATTAACAACAACAATGTCTTCAAGTCCTGAAAATCTATCTTCACTTCCATTGAAATGGTTTTTCCAACTCTTAATGGAGTTTTTAATTTCTTGTATATCACTTTATGGGTATTACATTTTATTGCTTTTTAATTTATTAATTTAAATGAGAAAGAAATAGCAATGAGACAGTTCCAAAACAGGTTAATAGGACAGTCACAATAATTAATACATTGCATGTTATTGTCTTCATAGTAGTTGTTCAGAGTATAAGATGCAGATATGATACCTTTTCTAAACACTATCAATACAAATTTTTCTTCTCACTCAACTAAGAAAAAGTAGCTGTGTAGACCAATAGTCCATAAGAGTAGTGAGTTTTCAGGAGAACTGGCAATGTTGGAAGATGTTGGCTTGAGCCTTTTACAGCTCAGTATATTAATATGGCTTTACTTTTTAAACCTCATGGTTAGAATTTTCTGCTGGATGGTTAAAACCAAGATAAAGCAGGATGTATATAACAAACAATGTAATTTTTGTATCTGACAAAGTTCAGTCAAATTCCCTCAGGATTTACCTTGAAAACATGTACAGTGTTTTGTAGAATTTTTGTCACTGTCAGCCATTTGGATGACTCATGGCTATTGCTTGACCAAGTTGTCTTATGTGAAAGCCTGAGAGATTGTTTTCTCTCTAGGTGACTCTCCTTAGGTATACTATGCATTGTTGATCCTTTTGCTGTGTAGCCCCATAATCTCCTTGAACAGAAAACGTGGGACACCACTGAGCTATAGGAAGTTGTGCCATAGGTTCTCTTATGTCACTGACCTTGAAGGGCAAGGGCCAATGTATTGGCTATCCTTTTAGTCCTTCTATTTCTCTAATTTTTTGGTCCATGAACTTAAGTTATTAACCCTTCAGAAAAGAAGCTTAATGATATTATTACCCTGTACCATAGACATTTGAGCTCAACGTCACTATCTTTCTATCAAACACCTTAGATATAACATGGAACTGGTATTTTCCATAAATCACTGATATTCTAATAAATGCCTATAGAATATGAACCAAAACAGTTACACATTTTGCACAGAAATTTAGAAATCTAACCATACACAAAATTGCCGCGGACAATCCTATGGCATTTCTTTTCTGTCTCTTATTCTCTTTTATTACTTTTTGTTTAATAAATATTTGCTTGAGAGAGAGTATAGCAATCACTGATATGATATTAGAAGCATCACGCGTCTCAAGACCAGACACAGGCATACCAAGTATGGTTTTAGTATTGCACAATGAGATCCTCAGAGCAGTTGCTTAATTTATAGATATTAGCATATATAGTCAGTCAGATGAGAATTCTACCAATTAACTGCTAGTTTCTAAAACCTACTGGAGATTTTTGGGACAATTGCCTTAACCATTCTGTGTACATAAGTGCAAGGATTTTCCCCTGCCACATGTCCTTGCTCTCTCTTCATTGTTTAATCCTTAAATTCTCACGTTCCATTTAGCTATGTTATATGCCTTTCTATTTTTATTAACTCTTATGGGTTCTTACAGTAGGAGGAATATACAATATTTGCACATGTGAGTCTGGTTTATTCCACTCATTAGTATAACTTCAACTTGCATCCACTTGTATATGAAGGTTTTGAGATTATCATTCCTTATAGCTGAATAATACTCCATTGCAAAAAAAAAAAAAAATCACATCTTTTTTATCTGCTCTTCAGGTGATGAGCATTTTGGTTGTTTCCAAGATTTGGTTATCACGAATTGTGCTGTTATAAACATAGGTACACAAATATCACTATGATACGATATTTTCAGTTCTTTTGAGAGAATACCCAATAAGGGGATAGCTGGATTGAATGGGATTTCCAGTCCTAGTTTTTTAAGGAGTCTCCACATTGATTTTCATAATGGTTGCACTACTCTGCATTCCCACCAGCAGTAGAGAAGTCTTCCTTATTCACCACAGCCTCTCCAACATTTGTTGGTTGATTTCTTTATGATAGACAGTCTTTCTTTTTTTTTTTTTTTTTTTTTGTCTTTTTGAGACAGGGTCTCGCTATGCAGTTGAGGCTGGCCTTGAGCTCACTTTTGTAGCCCAGGCTGGTCTTGAACTTGAACCAATCCTCCTGCCTCAGCCTCCCGAGTGCTGGGATTACAGTGTTGCTTCAAACTGCATTTCATGGACAACTAGTGACGTGGAGCATTTTTTCATGTATTTATTAGCTTCTAGTATTTCTTCCTCTGAGAACTGTGTGTTCAATTCAGATGTCCATTTCTGGATGAGGTCTTTAAGTTTTGAGGTCCTATTGTTTTTTAATTCTTTATAAATTCTACAGAGAAGACCTTTACCTCATTTCTTATTAGTTGAGATTTTTTGAAATTTTTGGGTTGTCTTTTCCCTCTGTTGGTAATTTCTTCTGATGTGCACAAAACTTCTCAGCAAGAGGAAGTGCCAGCTCTTAATTCTTTCAAATATTACCACGCAGTTTGATTTTCATTCCTGAACCCTTTCTTTACCGCAATGTCTTAAATATTTCTTCTTACTTTCTCTTCCAAGAGATTTAGTGTTTCTGTTTTAATACTTAGATCTTTAATCCATTTTGACTTTAGTTTAGTGCATGGTGATAGACCTGGGTCAAGTTTTAGTTTTCAGCA
>PVJA010047575.1:0-14594 GCA_004027025.1 Myocastor coypus
TGTGCTTATCATCACTGGCTTTCTGAGTATCAAATATCTTTGACTTAGCTTGGAAATAATATTTTCTGACCATCATTGATATTCTGATAACTTTCCATACAATGTGATATAAGCAGTTACACAATTTTGACACAGATATTTGGAAATTCAAGGAGATACAAAATTGTAGCCTGTCAAGAATATGGTTTTTGGCCCAGTCTCTTATTTTCAAGGACTACTCTTGAGAGAATGACAGTAACTGAGTTTATACCAGGAGCAGTACCAGCTGGGAACTTCTAAGCATGTAAAAATCCTAAACATCTATAGAAAGTTACAGTGTATGCACAGTGCCAACCAAAGAATAGTGATGGTTTTGTTCTGGTTTTTGAAAACAACATAACTGGATTTTTATAAGAAAGGCTCCTTGTTACAAAATTAGCTGAGAGTAAAAAATACAGTCTTTAAAAACTTTGTTGACATAATACAAGTCCATGTGCTGCAAACCATGACCCATGGGCCACGACTAACTGCTGCCTGTTTCTCTATGGCCTGTGAGATAACAAGAGAAACTCTTTTGACATTTTTAAAGACCAAAAAAGATCCAAAGATGAGTGATATTTTATGACACCTGGGAACTACGTGGTGCAAATTGCGATGCCTATGTTATGGTTTGCGTGTTAGATGTCTTCCAAGGTCTGTGTGACTTGTTTGTCGGCCTGGGCTGCATGAGAGGCAGTGGTACCCTTAGGAGGTGTTGCCTGATGGAAGGAAATCAGGTTGTTGGGGGTTCCCCCTTTGGGGGGTTCTTGCAGCTGCCTCTTCCTCTTCTCTGCTTGTTGGCTCCCATGAGGCAAGCAGCTCCATCACCACACACTCCCTACCATGATATTTCTGTCTCACTGTAGAACCCAAAATAGCAGAGCCAACTGACCATGAATGGGAACCTCAGGAATTGCATGCCAAAACACAACTTTCTTCCTTTTAAGTTGGTTCTCTTGGGTATTTTATTATACCCATGGAAATCTGACTAATATACTATCAATAATTTTTATTGAAGCACAGGTACACATTCATTCCTAACAAGTGCTGGCCACCTTCATACTATGATGACAGAGTGGAATAGTTATAAGAGAGCTCATATAGCTTCCAGAGCCTGTAATATTATTTTCTATCTCACCTTTTGCAGAAAAATTCTGCCAAAGCCTAAAATAAGCTACTCACCTGGTTTATGTTATGTCTAAGGAGTTTGATATTCAGAAAGGTAGTGACATTAAGCTCAAGTGCCTATGTTATAGGGAATAATATCATTAAGTCTCTCTTCTGGAGGGTTGACAACTTAAGTTGGCAGTCCAAATAGTTAGAGAAAAAGAAGGAATACAAGAATAGCCAATATTTTGGCCCTAACCCCTCAAGATGAGTGAGGACACAGGACATAAAAGAACCTGTACTGTACCGGCCTATAACTCAGTGGAGTCCCAAATATCCTGTTCAAGGAGATTGTGGGGCCACAGAGGAAAGTGATCGATGATGTACGGTGTGCCTATAGAGAGTCATCTGGACAGAAAACATTCTCTCAGGCTGTCACAGAGAGCAAACTGCTCAAGCAATGGCCATGATTCATCCAGATGGGTGACACTAACAAAAGTTCTGCAAAGTGCAGTGCATGATTTCAGGTTAAATCCTGAAGGAACCTGACTGTCCTTATCAGATACAAATGTTACTTTTTTTGTATTATAGGTCTTGTTTTATCTTGGTCTTAACCATCTAACAGAAAAGTCTAACCACGAGGTATAAAAAGGAAAGCCATATTAATATGCTGAATTGTAAAAGGTTCAGGTCAGCAGCTTTTGGTAATGCCGAATGAGCTGGTGATCCACTATTGTTAGGGGCTATTGGACTAAACATGCAGCTACTTTTTCTTTGAAAAGAAAGATCTGTACTGATGATGTTTGGACAGGAAATCATGTCTGCATCTTGTACTCTGAACCACTATGATGAAGACAACAATATGCAATGTATTATTATAAAAAATGAAAATAAATAAAACATCAAAAAAAGTTGCTCAGCAAATGATGCCACAGACATGCTTGCTGAGACCAGAGCCCTACATGCCAGAGTTGGAATCTGTTTGGCCCTCCACATACGACCGAAGATGCTGATTGGAATCAGAGGAGACAGGCAGGGAAAGACACTTGGCCAATCCCATGGAACACTCCAGTCTTATTTCACATGCATTGCCTTTGAAAACAAGATGATTCTTGGAAATAGTTAACTTGTTTTCCAGAAACAAGTGATCACAGAGTGATCACAGATTTGGGTAGGAAAGCATTTCCAAATGCAAAGCGCCTAGATTGAAGAGGATTTTTCTTTCTCACAATGAAAATTAATCCCAAGAGCTGGGCTTGTGCCACCATGCCCAATCTCAATTGCCATCTCGTGTGCTCCGGGCATGGCAGACCAGGGAATTGAATCACCACTGCTTTACCTGCTTATAAGCGCTTTAATCCGCTGAGCTATTTGGCTGGCCCTAAAGGCATTATTTCGACTTCGCAAAAAAACTTCTACTATTAGCAGTGTTGTATGATGAAGGTGTGTGTTTTGTATTAGATGTTAGATTTCTCAATCCCAGAGTGCAAACAGTTACTCAAGTAAATTCGTTAGAAGTCTTTTGGTTGTGACAGAAGACACATTCACAGAGGCTTTTTTTTTTTTTTTTTTTTTTTTAATGTGTTTAGTATGGAGTCTACAGGGTCAGACTCGCAGTGATTCTCCTGTTCTCAGCTCCTAAGTGCTGGGATTATAGGTGGGCACCCCTATGCCCAGTCTCAATCACCATCTCAGCGTGCCCTGGGGGGTGGAGCCAGCACAGCACATCGGGGGATCGAGCCCTGGCCACTGCGCTCTACCTGAGCAGGCGCTTTAGTCCGTTGAGCTATCTGGCTGGCTTTCACAGAGTATTTTAAGTGAGAAAAGATTCATTGATTTATGTAACTGAGAGGTGGAAGAAACAATTCTGCATTCAATCTTGATTTGGTTGGAGTAATGCCATGTCTCTATTTCTTTATGTTAATTCCTTTCTATGTTAATTCCTTTCTCAGCAGATTTTTTTTAACCTAATATGGCACCAACAATGTCAGTAGCGCCAGGCAGAGTGCCAGCATGACTTAGTTGGATTGGCTTAAATCACATGCCTATCCTTGGAGCTATCAGTTTTAAATGGAATTTGAATTAACAGGAGTCATGGATCAGGTGTGGAAGCTCTTTCTACTGCAGAATATTCTGCAGAATGTAGAGGTACCGTCAATTCTCTCCTTCACGTGGACTGACAATGGAGTAGGGTTGGTTCTCTGGAGAGCTGCTGGCAAGCTGAAAGGGACGGTTCCCATCTGTGAGCAGCAGACAGCACCCAACAGGCCCCACAGGAGGATGTCTTGCAGGGTCCTTTATGATAGAGCTTAGAGACCTACTGTACTCCCTTCTAGAATCAGTTAGAGAATGAGTTAGAGAGGGAGCAAGCAACTGGCTCTAGCAACATTCTCTGGGGTTTTATGATCACTGAAATAGACCTACTTCCCTGCCCAAGTACTTTACCCCTTTTCTAGGTGTTTCTTCAAATAAATCAAGTGAGCAGCTGGAAGAAGCCTACTGTCTGGGAAGATATTCTGTTAGTTGACAGTGTTGAGGCAACTCATGAGGTTAAAAAACACTTTTTAGTACACATCTACCTGGCTACTTTCACTGTATTTTAAAGGTTTTTTTGGCTGACAAGGCAACTGGAGCCAACCATGGTGGTGCCCATCTGTCAGTGTGACACTCTGGGAGACTAAGGCGGAGGGAAATCTCTAGTTCGAGTCTAGCCCGGGTAACTTAATGACTTAGCAAGGCCCTGGCTAAAAATAAAAAAATAGAAAAATGTTGGGAGGGGGGTTGGGGCTTGGGAGATAGCTCAGGAGAATAAATGCTTGTCTGGCAAGCGCAGCATCCTGAGTTCAATTCCCTGTACCACAAAAGAAAAAAAGAAAGAAAAAAAGGGGAGTGTTGGGGTTATAACTCAGTGTCAAGGCCTTGAGTTTACTCCCAAGTGGTGTAGAAACAGACAAACAAGCAAGCAACCAATGCACAAATAAACAAACAACCAAATAGCTGGGGCTTAGGATGTAATCCAGTGATAAAGTCCTTGCTAATGGGTGGGTAGCCCCAGAATTCATTGTCAAGTACTGGAAGGAAGAGCAAAAAAGAAGCAGTTGGTAGTGAAGAAAGGGGAATGGAAATGGAATGCAAAGATAAAGAGTTTTCTTCTTAATTTTACCATACGTTAGTTGCATAATCTTTAGAAAGTTCACTAATACCTCTTATCCTGAATATTCCAAGCTGTAAAGTCAATAGAGTAATATTTATGGCAGAGGCTTGCATGAATGATAAATGAAGTAAAGGACATTTCCAGATGCCTGACACATTTTATAATATGAATAAATATTTGTGAAATGGATAAAGCTTGTCATTGGATTATAGGAACAGCCTTGTAGTTTAGCTGCAGCCCGGGTTCCTACAGATTTATACTTCACTGGATCTTTTTGATGGGTTTCTGCAGAGCTGGTGATTTACTTTGTGAAGCTTGTAAGAGCAGCGAGCTCCAAGAGGCTTTCAGGAAATATTTTCGCTACAAGGATTTTAGTAGTCTGTGCGTTGTCCCAAGCCTATTTAGTCAGGGTTAAAGATGCTGGACCATCAGTTTGAATATAAATACATACTTCTCTTTAAAAACCCAGGAGACAAATTACAAATTATGACCTATAAATGAACCTAGGGCATTTATGCTTCCTCTTGGAAGATTTCCAAGATACCATTAGAGAGTCTTGCAGTTACTTATTGGTGAGTTTGAGCACCTCCCCTCTACTCGCCGTGCCAAGGAATAGTTGTTAAGGATTGATCTTCTTGTTCCAGATGGGCCAAGAAAAATTCTGCAAACACCGTTCAGGGAAGGGAGATAGAACAATGTATGTGAATGTACTGCAATCAGCATTTATCTTAATGTTTTAAGGTTAAGTAACAAAATACCTCAGATTGGATGGCTTAAAAGAAAATAAATGCTTCTTTTCTTGTGGTCCCAGTCATTGGGGTGTCTCAGATCAAAAAGCCAGCAGGGCAGGTTTTATTCTGGGGGCTCTTGGTTGACAGGGGGCCAACATCTTGCTGTGTGCTCACATGACCTCTTGTTTGTCTTCATGCGTAGAGGGAGAGGGATCTGCCGTCTTCTTTTCTTCTCATAAGGACACTTCAAGTGTCTATCGCCATGGGGGCTCCCTCCTCACTAACTCATTTAGTTCTAATTACTGCCAAGGGTTACATCAAATGCGGCCACATTTGAGGTCTGTGCTTCGCTACAACTATCTTGGAGGGATGCAAACATTCAATGTATAACAGCTCATGAAGGCTAAAGTATTTGGGAAAAGATGACCACAAATTCAAAGGACACACAGCTCCTTCAGTATGACTGATTGTTCTCCTCCCCACCACAAATCAGCAGGAACACATCATTCCCTTGCCCCTAACTCATCTAAGAAATTTAAAAACCAAGCTCTATGCTGCATTCAGAGCTTAAAGCCATCATCACATGATCGTTATCTGTCATCATCAAATATTACAGTTTTGATTAAAAATATTACTCGTGTTTTGGAGGACAGGAAAATAACGTTCAAAATAAATTAATAGTTACATAAATTCTTGCAGTAGGCAAATTTCGCATAGATAATCATGATGTTGCAATGTGTTTTAAGTCATATTTTATAGGATCCCACATTAAATTAATGACAGGGGGCTGGGTATGGTGGTGTATACTATAATTCCAGCACTCAGGAGGCTGAGGTAGGAGGATCGTTGCTAGTTTGAGACCAGCCTGGGCTACAAGGTGAGCTCTAGGCCAACATCAACTGCATAGCAAGACCCTGTCTCAAAAAAAAATTAATAACAAGAAAATGAGAATTTGTGTCAGTTCAGCATTATCCAGGGGTATAAAAATCATGTCTAGCAGAGAATTCTAATCAGTGAAAAAAATAATCTCTGTTTGGGGGCAGGATCATGCCAATGATGAGAAGAAAATCCCTATTTGCTATCAAATTCCTCGCACTTTTATTTTTTTTCTGCTTACTATGAAAGCTCCTGATGAACTAATTTAGTTTTTCAGATACCTTAATGAGGAGTATAAGCTCAATTAAAAAGCCATAAAATTCTTTTTTATTTTAAAGAGAGAAAAAATAAAAGCAATGACAGTTTCAAGCAGCATAATAAGAAATTAACAATGGTTAATGTATTTCATATTTACTACTTCAAAGTAGTGGCTCAGATTATAAAATGTAGATATGCACAATTAATTGACCAACAGAAGCCCAAACTGATCTTTTCTTTTCTTTTCTTTTTTTAAATTTTATTTATTATCTTTTTCCTTGTTTCAGAACCTTTGTTTGTTTACTCACTCATTTTCATGGGCGGCTCAGCCCGCCCCAAGGGCAGGGCTGGTGCAGCATGTGGTGCCGGGGATCGAACCGTGGTCCCTGAAGCCGCCCAAGCTTCCCTAAACAGGCACTTTAGATCACTGAGCCATTCCGCCGGCACCCCCAAACTGATCTTTTCAATAGACTAAAAGAAATTAGAGGTATAATTATGTTAGTTACTTGTGTTTTATCTATCTATCTATCTATCTATCTATCTATCTATCTATCTATCTATCTATCTATCTTCTTTCCTTTCTCTTTTCCCCCATCCCAGTTATTTTTTCCTTTTGATTAGTTTCATTCCCTTTCCTCAGTATCTGTTGCAGATTTTGTATGTAATTTACTCCTTTAGTTTCTTACACTAGGGAAACAAGATGATGTTTACAACATGTGAGTCTGATTTATTTCATTCATGAGTATGGCTTTTAGTTGTATCCATTTATCTATAAAAGCCTTGAGCTTATCTTCCCCATCAATAGGCATTTGAGTTGTATGAAAGACTTAGCTACTACAACTTGTAATGCTATAAACATAGGTGAACATATATCCCTATAATATGATATTTTTAATTCTTTTGGAAAAATATCTAGACAGGGAATAGCTGGATCAAATAGGACCTCAAGTCTTCTTTTTTTTTTTAGGAATCTGCACCCTGATTTCCACAATAGTTGTATTATCTACACTCCCAACAGCAGCGGAGAAGGCTTGTTTTTTCCCACAGCCCTGCTAGCATTTGTTATTGGTTGATTTCTTGATGATAGTTATTTTTTTCTGGGGGGAGATGGAATCTCAGTGTTGTTTTCATCTGCATCTTTCAAATGACTAGTGATGTAGAACATTTTTCCATGTATTTATTTGCCATTTCTACGCTTTATCTGAGAAATGTATATTTATCTCAGATACCTATTTTTGGATGGGGTCTTTGAATTTGGGTGGTCTGATTTACATGTTCTAGATGAAAGTCCCTTGTCTGAGGGATTTTGGGCTAAATTTTTCTAATTTTGTGGGTTTTTTCACTTTGTTGGTGATGTCTTTATTTTATTTATTTTTTGATAGTTTCAAAACATGTTAGTAGAACATTCACAATAATTGATACAATGCATATTGTCCTCATTGTAGTTATACAGGGCACGGGGTGTAAGGGTGTAGACATGATATATTTTTCTAGTGGTATTTCTATTGATACAATAGACTTCTCTTTGATCTCAGAGAAGGGAGTTGTATACATAGTCAAATGTTTCATAATTGCAGTGGGTTACTGGTGAAAGTGGCAATGTTGGAAGCTGTTGATTTGAGCCTTTTACAGCTCAGCATAGTAAACTACGCTTACATTTTATGTGTCGTGTTTAAACTTTTCTGCTGGGTAGTTAAGGGCAAGTTAAAGCAAGACCTGTATAACAAAACATGTAACTTTTGTATCTCTCAAGGTCAGTCAAATCCCCTCAGGATTTACTTTGGAACCATATACAGTGCTTTGTAGAACTGTTGTCAGTGTCAGCCAACTGGACAAGTCATGGCCATTGCTTGACCACTTTGCTTTCTGTGAAAGCCTGAGAGAATGTTTTCTCTCCAGGTAACTTCCTTAGGCACACTATTTATCTTCAATCCCTTTCCTTTGTGGTCCCTTAATCCCCCTGAACAGAAAATTTGGGAAACCACTGCGTTATAGGATGTTACAGCACAGGTTCTGTTCTATCCTGAGTCCTCACTGACCTTGAAGGGCTAGGGCCGAAATATTGGCTATTCTTATAGCCCTTTTTTTATTTCTCCAATTTTTGGTCTGTAAACTTATATTCTTAGCCCTCCGGAAGAAAAACTTAGTGATACTGTTACTCTAAAATATGGGTACTTGAGCTTTCTATCACTGTCTTTCTGAATATCAAATATTGTAGACTTGGAATTGCTATTTTCCATCAATCATTGATATTATAATAAATCTGTATAGAATGTGATAAAAGCAGTTACACATTTTTACACAGATATTTAGAAATATAAGCATGTACCAAATTTTAGCCTGTCCATTCTTTGGTATTTTTCCTAGTCTCTTACTCTCATTTAATATCCTTTTACTGTTTTCTTGTAAATCAACCATTTACTTGAGAGAGAGAGAGAGAGAGAGAGAGAGAGAGAGAGAGAGAGAGAGAGAGAGAGAGTATAACAGTAACTGAAATTACATTAGAAGCAGCATACACCTAAAAGACCAGAATGATAGGCATTCCAAGGGTGATTTTTTGATATCCAAAAAATTTTTAATAAGATGAAATGCCAGTTCTTGATTCTTAGAAGTACTTCTTGTGCAGTTTGTTTTTGTTCATGAACTCTCTGCCTATCCTTATGTTGTCTAGATTTCTATCTACTTTCTCTTCCAGTATATTTAGCACTTCTGTTTTAACATTCACATCTTTGATCCATTGTTACTTTAGTGCATCGTAATAAACACAGATCTAGTTTTAGTCCTTGGCATGTGGAAAGCCAGTTTTTCTAGCACCATTTATTAAAGAATTATTAAAGAATCCTTTCAACATGCTTGGCTCCTTTCGCAAAGATAACATGGCTGAGTGCATTTGTAGTTGACTGTATCATCTAATCTGTTCTGTTGGTCCTTTGGTCTAGTTTTTTATTTTTATTTTTATTTTTTATTCTAGTACCATGTTGATTGTATCACAGTAGTTTTGTAGTACAATTTCAAGTACATGAATATGATGCTTCCTCCCTTGGCTTTGTTGCCTTTGCTACCATTCTAGATCCTTCTGTTTTCAAATGAATTTTTTGAATGTTTTTTTCTACATATATGAGGTATGCTAATGATGTTTTGGTCAGAATCATGTTAAATCTGTATAACAATTTTGGGAGTAGGACCATGTTCATAATGTTAGTTATTCCTATCTATGATCAAGGGATACCTTTCAATTTTCTGATATCCTCTTCAATCTCTTTCTTCAGAGTGCTGCAACTTTCACTGTATAGATCTTTGACTTCTTTATTAGGTTGATTCCTAAGTGTCTTATTTTGGGGGGATGCCATTTTGGAGGGTGTTGTTTCCCTAATTTCTCTTTCAGTGTGTTAGTTGTTTGTATACAGGAATGCTAATGATTTTTGAATGTTGACTTTGTATCCAGCTATGCTACTGAATTTGGTTATTGAGTCTGGAAGTTTTTCAATGGAGTTTTTGGGGTATTCTTTATGAGTATCATGTCATCTGCAAGTAATGATAATTTAACTTCTTCCTTTCCTATCCTTATTCTTTGTATTTTCTCTCTCTTGTCTAATTTCTTTCACTAACATTCCTGGAACTACATTGAATAGGAGTGGTGATCATGAACACCTTTGTCTTGTTCCTGATTTTATAGTGAAAATTTTCATACTTTTGTTTGTTTAGTATGATGTTGGCTTTTGATTTGTCATAGATGGATTTTTTTTCTGATTGAGGTAAACATTTCCTATAGCATTTTTATGATGAATGAATGTTGAACTTTATCAAAGTGTTTTTCTGAATCTATTGAGATGATCCTGTGATTTTTTTTTTTTTTCCGGAACTGGGTTCAAACTCATGACCTTGCACTTGCCAGGCAGGCACTTGTGCCATGGAGCTATTTCCCCACCCCTGATCCTGTGATTTTTATCTTTTGCTCTGTTGATATGATGTATTATGCTTATTGATTTGCCTATGTTGAGCCATTCCTGCATTCTTGGACTGAATCTCATTTGGTCTTCATGATTTGCTACATTTTGTTAGTATTTTGTTGAGGATTTTAGCATCTATGTTCATTGGAGGAGCTTGGCCTATCATTGTCTTTTGTTTGGCTCTTTCAGTGGTTTTAGCACAGGCTTAGGAAGAACTGCTTTCTTTTTAATTTCATCAAAGAATTTGAAGATTACTGGTGTGAAATCTTCTCTAAATTTCTTATAGAATTCAGCCATGTGTCTGTCAGGACCTGGGATTTTTGAGCCTTTGAATTGGGTCTCACTACACAGATTGGACTCCTAGTGATCTTATTTTCAACCTTCCAAGCACTGCAATTACAGGCACGTGCCACCATGCCCAGTCTCAGTCATTGTTTCAGCATGCCCTGGGGGTGGGGCTGGCATGGCACTCCAGCGATCAAACCCAGTCCTTGCATCTGTCTCAGCAGGTGCTTTAATCCACTGAGGTATCTGGCTGGCCATAGTCTTTGATTTTTTTTTTTTTTGATTGCATTACTGGATATGGGGTCATTCAGAATTTTATAACTTCTTGATTCAGCTTTGGTAGTTCATACATTTCTAGGAATCTGCCCTTTTTTTTCCCCTGTATTTTCCAACCTCTGTGAGTAAAGATTTTTGAAGTAAGTATGGATGATCTGCAGAATTTCCACAGGGTATGTAGTAATTTCTCCTTTTTCATTCCTTACTGTATAGATTTGAATTTTTTTTACAAGTTTGGCTAGCAGTCTATCGCTTTTGTTTATTCTTCGAAAGAATCAACTCTCCATTAATTCTTTGTATTATTTTCTTAGTCTCAATTGCATTAATCTCTGCACTGATCTTCATAATTTTCTCCCTTCTATGGACTTTGGGCTTGACTTGGTCTTTTTCTCAAAAAGCCATAAAATTCTTATTATTGGAAAAGGAAAGCTATGTATTTCACTGTAAATTATACACATTTGCCTTTGATCAGCTCAGTTTTGTGGAACTCCACTCACTAAGTCTTAACAACTGGGTGAATGGAGTTCCACTCACTGGATGGAGCGAAAGAAAATTTAAGTTTTAAGACTTGAAAGCCTAAAACAACAGCCCCATACAGAAACCACATTAGTGTACTGACCACAGGGAAATTTTGCTCAGATTTCCTGGTTTTATGTCATCTCACTTAACCAAGTCTGATTGGATAAGCAGAGTAGTTATGCCAGTTGCCACTTACTGACTATTGTGGCATCTTCATGTACCCAGAGAGCTTGCCCCCCCCCCCAGTCCTCATAGAGCAGCCTTGTCCCATGAATAGAACGTTTGGTAGCATTATATGACAACTGCACCAAAATTCTTGTAGGACATAAGATAGAATTGTGTTTTCCAGGTTGCTGACAACACTTCACACATAACATCTCACCTCTCCAGAATCTTCCCAACAGCTTAGTTATAAGAAAACACACTTTATTCTAAGAATCAGTGAAGAGTTTAGAAACTTTAAACAAGTTTCAATGCAATTGCACATTCCTCCTTCCAGAGGAAGGTTAGGTGTGAATCCAACATCAGGCACAGTCAGATCCATCCATCTGAACAGTGTAGTAAAATAATAACAACAACAAAATTAAGACTATTGTGGAAAGGGTGAAGGTTGCGAACCTTGAGGCAAGTTAAGTAGAAGGTGTTTCCATTTCAACAGATTAGGCATCCTGGTATTTTTCTGGCCACGAATTCATTTTAATGTGGATATTCTTAGTTCATTATTTTTGCTAGTTGATGTTGTATTTTGTAGTCTATGAACAAACTCTTGCTGTGGATGTAGTTTCTGTAATTCTTAAGGGCAAAAGTGCCATTGAGCTGCATGCCTTTGACGTTCAACAGACCTTTGTTCTTAGAACAGCTGTCTCTATGAATATTTCATTGATGACTGTTCACTCGTGGTGCTTCATGTTCTTTTATTTTAAAAACTTAATTGATTCTTACTCTTCTTCTCTAGTTCTATGTAGCTTTCCTTAAAAATTATTATTAGAGGCCATCTTCCATATAACCTAAGGAACTATAGCTGTCGCATGCAGTGGTTCTTCTCTAAGATGCCAATGATGTGCTGCCCGTGTATCACATAGATGCATATCTTTTCAATAATAACAGTATATCAAATGATGGGAAAGTAAATTATACAATTCTCTCTCTCTCTCTCTCTCTCTCTCTCTCTCTCTCTCTTTCATACAGGTTCTCACTACACAGCTCAGACTCCTAGTGATCCTCCTGTCTCAGTCCTTCCAGCACTGAGATAACAGGTGTGTGCCATCAAGCCCCATTTTCCTTGGCTGACACAGCGTGCATGGTGTTCCAGGGCCAGCACAGTTGTGGTACTGGGAATTGAACCCGGGTCCTTGTGTTTGCTAGCAGACACTCAGACTGCCGAGCTATGTCCCCAGCCTGGGAAACTGAAGCATATACATCATAGAAAGAATTCAAAGTAATATTCTCCAAAGTGACCCAAATTTGGGGCTTCAAATGTTATGATATGTAGCCATAAGATTCTGGCAAGAGTACATAAACTGTCTGTAGCCCATTTTTTGCTGCAGTGATGGAATATTTAGACTGGTGATTATAATGAATTGAGATTTATTAGTTCATGACTACAGAGACTGGAAAATTCAAGACTGAAGGCCTGGCATTTGCTGCATCCTCCTGTGACCATAGGTGGAGGAAACATTATTGTTCTATGGAAGAAGAAAGGGTATGTGTGTGTGTGCGTGTGTGTGTGTGGGGGGGGTGGGTGGGTGTGTGCAACCTACTCTTGAAATAATGATCCCATTCCTGCAAGCGTAGCATTACTTCACTCAGGAAGATAGAGTGCTCCTGGAAAAGAAACCTCTCATTAGGCTGCACCTCTAACACTTGCATTGGAGATTGTTTTCAACACATGCTTTCTGGGAGCACGTGACTGTGGCAAACAGGCTGGAAAAGTGAAATAGTGACTTATCCTGCAGGGGTACAACACTGGGCTCTCCTTACTTAGAAAAGTCCATAGGAACGATCAAGAATTCATTTCTAGCAGAAAGTCTCATAATACACGGAGACCTCGTGCTGTTCCTGGAAAAGTGCCTTTCACATAGAAGGTTCTGGATGCTCTGGCTTTAGAGGCTTTATGGTTTTTGTGATTACCCCCAGTGTTGATGAAGCCAGTGGATGGATTACTGCACTAGACTATAGATTCATCTTCCCACACAAAAGCATGCGTATGCTAGGCAAGAAAGAAAGAAACCCCATGGTGAGTTTAATTACTGGGCCATTTAATTTAGCTCCCTGGTACATTTTTGTAACTTGAATCTCATAACTAGAGATAATTTTTACTCCCTCCATTGAACATTCATTTGTTTATTTGTGTGGTACTGGGGATTGAACTCAGGACCCTGCGCTTGCCAGGCAGGCACTTATTCTACTGAGCTATCTCCCCAGCCCCCTCTCCTTGAACAGCAATAGTAATTTTTCCCATGGTCATAGAAGAGTTTAGAAAAATTTTCAATTCAGGGTAGAACACTTGAAGTTATATACTTTGTATGGGCTGGCTAGAGAGCTCAGCAGATTAAAGTGCCTGTTTAGGCAGATACAAGGGCCAGGGGCTCAGTTCTGGCCTTGCCGGGAATTGAATGACTGAGCCTGAGTGTGGTGTCATATGTCTGTAATCCCAGTGCTTGGGTGGCTGAAAACAGGAGGATCGCTAGGAGTCTGGTCTGTAGAATGAGACCCTATAGACCCTGTAGTAAATACATGAGAAAAAAAAAAAAAAAAAGAAATTATATAGCTCGTAGAGCTGTACGCCTTTTATAATTCCATTTAATTTTATACTTAAACCAAACAGAAATACCCTCTAGCTCAGATTCCAGATTTAGTAAGGACCCTGTTTATGGGGAACAGCGTAGCTTAGGAGTATTAGGAGGTAAGAGAAAACCCCAGGTGGGAAAGAAATATAGTAATCAGTATTTGGAAGTAAGAGAAAAATGTTTTGTTTTTAATTTTTAAACTCGAAAATTCTATATTATAAATAATTAAAATATCTGGATGAATTAGTATCATCGATGTACTAGTTTTCCCAGTGTTTGAAGTGACAGGGTGATATTTTGTGAAATTCACCTTGTATCAGTAAGTTATATCCTTTAAGAACTTATCTATTAACATCACAAGTAAAAATAATCAATTGACTTTTCCTCATTCAAATGCTAATCCATGACAAGAAAAGTTTTTATTTAGTGAAGAGGTACTATATAGCATATGTGTAGTACTTAGCTTAGGTGTGTATATAGCTTTATATAAGAATTAATGGATCCCTGGAGTACAACTCAATGGTAGAAAGCTATTTTCTATTTTGCATGCATCATGAGGTCTTTGGGATGATTTTTTTTTTTTTTTTTTTTTTTTTTTTTTTTTTTTTTTTTTTTTTTTTTTTTTTTTTTT
>PVJA010047576.1:0-14587 GCA_004027025.1 Myocastor coypus
AAAACTGAGGGTTGGAGTTATAGACCTTACTGTATTGGTATCCTTTCCCAAATCTATTATGGTTTAAAAGATTGTTGGATTCCTTCTATGAAAACAGACTTGGAAACTTATAATGCTAGCTCATATACTTTAAGGTGAATGGAACTACTAAGTTTCTTAACTGTAGAAATATTGTAATGATACTTTTATTCTGTCTATCTATCTATCTATCTATCTATGTATCTATCTATCTATCTATCTATGGTACTGAGGATTGAACTCAGGATCCTATGCTTGCCAGCTAATTGCTTATTTTCCTGAGCTATCTCCCTGGCCCTGATACTTGTATATTAATCAGCAAACAGTAGAGCACATTTTCTCAGAATGTGGTAGTAGGTCAAATTGTTTTATGGGTTCTACAGTTCCTAGTTGGAAGTCTGCAGCCTATCAGGTTGATGAAAGTTCTACTGTAAGCCAGTATTGGAACTTAATATCCATTTTATTAAAGTATTAGTCACTAACTATGATTTCTTCATTTGTATCTGAAGTTTTGGTAGGGGAGCATGTGTGTGAGAGTGCTTTAAAAGGTAATCGTTTAATTGTAATTTCTGATGAACATCTGTTGTATAATGAGTTTTTTACATTGATTAAAATTTTCTGTGTTTTTCTGCCAGGTAGATGATAGTCAAGAAAAAATATCTCCAGGACTTATAGGGGATTAGATATAGATACTATTTCTACTTAGTTCTTAGTGACTTAATTTTAGTCCACTTTGAAAAAATTTTGAAACTACCAGTGGTTGCATGTTTTCTATGGAGACAGTCAGTATACAATCTGTAGCTGTGAATTCAGAGTTTGTCTTTGGACAAAAGGAGTAGAATTATCTTTAATCACTGTTATTTTATATATATATATATATATATGTATATATATACATATATATATTTTTAAATTTTATTTTATTTATTATTATTATTATTTTCTTGTTTCAGAACCTCTGTTTGTTTATTCACTCATTTTCATGGCTGGCTCAGCCCGCCCCGAGGGCAGGGCTGGCGCAGCATGTGGTGCCAGGGATTGAACCGCGGTCCCTGAAGCCGCCCAAGCTTTCTCAAGCAGGCGCTTTAGACCACTGAGCCATCCCGCCGGGTCCTTTAATCACTGTTAGATTTTCATATTGTGAACATTTTCTCATGTTCTGCATTGGCTTCTCAGCTCTTCAGGATTTTTTCCCATGATTTAATTCTTAGGAAAGACATGTGACTTCTATGTTAGGTTTATTAAGGCATAACCAGTACATATTTATTGAATTTTGTCATGTTTAAGACATATGCAACAGAGAAAGATACTGCACTTAGAAGGATAATAATTTACAGGGTCTTTTATCAAAACAATAGGTTGTATTTTCTTAGTATAGCTTGTGATTTTATTAGTATCACCACATTGAAATTTTAAAGGAAAAAATACATTAAAATTTTTTTTTTGCTGCTTACTTTTTGAAAAAATGTTTGGAATGGTAATTTGGGGGCTACCACAATTATATATTCTTAACATGTATTTGGAAAAAATATGGCATTTGATATCTTGAGGTCAATTTTTAAAAAATAAGATCTTAGAGTTTTTCTCCATATTCTTAAGTATGTTTAAATTACATATGTTAATTTGTATCTCTGCACATAAACATCATTGGCTGGCTAGGTTTGTGTACCTTTGTAATCTCAGCTTTCTGGGATGGTGGGGCAGGAGAAAGGCAAACTTGAGCCCAACCTGGGCAGTGCAACAACAGAGCAAGACCATGTCTCCACTGAGAGAAAGAGAGAGAAGGGGAGGGAGGAGGAGACAGGAGGGAAGGGGAGGGGAGAGAAGGGGGAGGGGAGGCAGAGAGAGACAGAGAGAGAGAGAGAGAGAGAGAGAGAGAGAGAGAGAGAGAGAGAGAGAGAGAGAGAGAAAGAGAGAACTGGGTTTGTGGTTGAAAGTCCTTGGTTCAATTGCTAGCACAGCCAGGAAAAAAAGTTGCATAACATTATGCAACTTTTCTCTGAGAAGAAGCCTAATGAAACTTTTTTTTTTTTTTGTCTTTTTGAGACAGGGTCTCGCTATGCAGTTGAGGCTGGTCCTGATCTCACTTTTTTAGCCCAGGCTGGTCTCGAACTCGCACCAATCCTCCTGCCTCAGCCTCCCGAGTACTGGGATTACAGGCGTGCGCCACCACGCCCGGCTCTAATGAAGAAACTTTATGGTGCTTAATTTAGCTAGCAGTAGGTTCCTTTTTGTCCAGTTCAACTAACAAAGTCTGAGTTAAAGTTAGAAACTACACTAAATATGAATGCAAGACATGTTTAATAGACATTAAAAAACCTTATGCTTTGGTCTTGATGTTAATATTAAATCTATTATAGCACTGAGAATTTTATAGTCATCAAAATTTATTATGTAATGTGAAAAGTAGTTACTATTTAGCTTTATCACAATTCACCAGTGGGTTGTTGATGTATTTTTCAACAATTTTTTTTTTTTCAACAAATTTGACCAGTGCAGGCCGGGGGCTGGGGAGATAGCTCCATAGTACAAGTGCCTGCCTGGCAAGTATAGGATCGTGAGTTCGACTCCCCCCCCCCCAAAAAAAAAAATCGACCAGTGAAAATGGCTGTTTTAGATAAAGGTTTAACTGAAGGAGAAGCATTTTATATATAAAATTTCAGCTTTCTTGAATTGATTACAATTTTTTTTCTCATTTTTATAAATACAGACATGTTTCAGTTTATAAAATTACAATTGGCACAGAAAAATGTGTTTGCTTTGATACAGATTGCTTTGCATTTTGTGAGTTATTAAGTTTTACATTATTTAGCTGTTTCTCAAAATAAGTATTTGATTTCCAAAGTACATTCTTTTACATTATTTATTATTATTATTATCATCATCATTATTATTATTGTTATATTTTTAGTGATAGGGATCAAACTCCAGGCCTTGTGCATACCTAATAAGTGATTTATCGCTGAGATGACCCCAGCCCTTATTTTTTGAAAGAAAAATTTTATAAGATGTATGTCTATAAAAAGGTAGACATGTTATTAATAACTGTAGCAGCTTACAGTGGATCTAACTTCACTACTAGAGCCACCCTTGATCCCACTCTAAGTTGTAAGGGTAGTTTTTGTTTTTTAAATTTTTTTTTTTATTTTTTATGGCTGGTATTTCTTTATTTTTTTTCTTGTTTCAGAACTTTTGTTTGTTTATTTATTTTTATGGCCGGCTCAGCCTGCCCTGAGGGCAGGGCTAGTGCAGCATGTGGTGCCCGGGATCAAACCACGGTCCCTGCAGCCTCCTAAACTTTCCTAAGCAGGAGCTTTAGACCACTGAGCCATCCTGCTGGGCCCCTGTAAAGGTAGTTTTTGAAACCAGCTAAGATTTAGTGATTTGTGGGAACAAGAAAATGATATTGTGCATTTTTAGAAAAGATTTGTTTATTTATTTATTTGGTAGAGGATCTCATTGTGCAGCTTGGACTCTAACGATCCTGGCCTCTGCCTCCTCAGTACTAGGATTACAGGAGTGCACTACCACCCAAGTTTAGGTGGCCAGCATGGCTTGGGGCTGGCACTGCATGTTGTACCAGGACCCTTGAGCTTGCCAGGTAGGTGCTTAGACTGCAGAGCTATCTCCCTGGCTATATATTGTGGAATTTTGCAGGAGGTTTTATTCTTTCTTTTGGTTTCAAGGAGTGATCCCAGGGCTCCCAGCTCCCTAGGCAAGCATTCTACCACTGAGCCAAATCCCCAGCCCCCACAGCATGAAATTTGAAAGCTGTATGCTAACTGATGTTTATGACAAAGCCCAAAGTCACTGAGATTCTAATTGTATATAAGTTCTAAGATTAAGCTTAAATATGTTTTGAGTTTTGATATATAATTTTAAAATTCTGAAAGCCTTGTGTTTTAAGTCTTGCCTTTTATAGTAATAAACTAGCCAAAGGCAAAAAATTTATGTACAGTATGTGTGATCAAGACTTTTGCTCTTACATAAGCTTGCTTAATTATTTCTCCTACCCAAAAGAAATACCAACCTTTCTCTTACAAATTTTTCATTTATATACATAGTGAAGCCCTATTCTGGTCATTATATGCTAATCACATTTTACCTATTAGTTAATACATCGCTATAAAAGATAAAGTTTCCATCTTACTAATGAAGAGTTGGAAGCTCAACCATGGTTAAGTAATTTGCTCAACTCACACGATTAGAAAGTGACAGAGCAAGGATTTCCATGTACATATGTGCTACACTAGCACTCTTTTTCGGTCTATGGCGATGCCATCCCTCCTCCCAGGTGGCTCATTATGCTGTTTTTTTTTAAAGGGTAAAATAAATAAATAAATAGGTAAACTATTCTCACAGGTGTGAACAGTACATAAAGCAACTCTTTTAAAACAACGAGACATTTGCATAACTTCATATTGTTTTATATCCTGGTATCTATTGAATAATAACACTTGATTATGTAATGTCTGTCTCAGTGGTATTACATAGAATGAAGGAAGAATCATGCCTATAATATAATAGAGATTTTGGCCTCGGTTGGCTTAGTTATTAAATAGTATGTGTGATATTGAAAATGGAGCAGCAAGAGATTTTAAAATTTCTGATTTCTAATTGTAGTTCAGGATATTCTTGTTTTCAATGACTTTTCAGGAGGGAGAACATTTCTTTTTTGTGCCAGGGGTGTTATTTTTCTAGGGTTGTGATAATAAAATACTGCAAACTGGATGGTGTAAACAACAGAAATGGATTGTATTCCAGTTTTAGAGGGTAGAAACCCGACATTAAAGTGTCAGCGGGGTTGGCTCCTTCTCAAGGGTGGGAAGGGAAATCTTGCTGCTGAATATTTGTGGGCAACCTCGGGTATTTCTTGACTTTCAGATGCACCCTGGTCTCAGCTTTCATTTGCCCACAGTGTCCTTTGTAGATGTCTGTCTGTATCTGTGTCTAGCGTTCTCCGTTCATGAGTTCACCCGTCACATTCCATGAATGCCCCCCCCCCATGACTTTATCTTAACTTGATCATTGGCAGGGACTCTATTTCCAAGACAGTTTCAATCACTGGAAGTACAGTTAGAACATCAACATCTTTTGGGGTGATATAATTCAACTCATAACAAAAGGCTGCTCTTTGGAGATAGCATATTTGAATAGTTGTTAAAAGAGTAGGATTGATTTTACACCTGTTTATTCTTATGAAAATCATAGGATGACTGAGCTGGGTAATTGCTGGGAATAGTTTTTTTTTTTTTTGTCTTTTTGAGACAGGGTCTCGCTATGCAGTTGAGGCTGGCCTTGAGCTCACTTTTGTAGCCCAGGCTGGTCTCGAACTCACACCAATCCTCCTGCCTCAGCCTCCCAAGTGCTGGGATTACAGGCTTGAGCCACCACGCCTGGCAGGGAATAGTTTTTAATAAATTAAAGGTGATTGATTATCAAATGTGTGGTCTAGGTAAGATCGTTGTAGCTCATGGTATAAGGAGGTTGGGATTTCCATAGGTGCCTGGAGAAAAAAAGATGTGGCAGAGGAAGATGGAACACGGTCAATGTCCTGACGTAGGAGTAATTATTGTGCACATTGGGCTGTGGTGGTGAAGGGAGGCTTTATGGCCAATTATGTTGTCAAGGACTCCTGGCTCAGGCCCTTTAAAAGAGTTAAAGCGAGTTTTAACTATTAAACTTCAAGACATTGCTGCAGGATTTATTTTTAATTCTGTTCTGTAGATATCTGGAAAATACCAACAACAAAAATACATGACCCATAGCTCTACTCCTCAGAGCTGGTCGTTATTGCTACAGTATTTTGGCATCTTTATATAATGCCTATCAGGTTCCTGCTATGTTTTCCATTGGGTTTAAGTCACATAACAGTTTACCATAATAAATTAAAATCCCTAATAGCCTGCAAATATCTATTGAAACTTGATAATCTCTGAATAACAGACGTGATGGCTATTGACAATGAGTTGGGTTGACTGGTTTCTATACAGCAGTAGGCCAGCTTTGTCTCATGTGACCAAATCCTGCACTTTGGCCGTTGTCTCTCCACCTGTCCTCTGGTGCTGCAGCCAAGATCCTTTGAATGACCACATTATTCTCCTGGCTTAACTCCTTTAGTAAGGATGGAAGACCAGCTTTTGCCCCATCAGGAACCTCTGCAATCTTCTTGCATTTTCCTTCTCATCTTCTCCTTTCCCTAAAACTATTTCAAGTTCTTAGGGTAGTGTGTACCTTTTCTCGTCTCCATAGTTTTTCATTTCTTTCTCTCACTAAGCGTCCTCTTTCCCTTCTTGTTCCTCTATCTCGCAGTTACTCATGCCGCTCCGCATACTCCTGGTACTGATAATTGAATCCAGGCTTTCACAACTAACCACATCCCCAACCCTTCTTTTACTTTTTATGTTGACACATGGTCTTGCTAAGTTGCACAGGCTGGGTTCAAACTTGCAGACTTCCTACCCCAGCTTTCCAGAGGGCTAGGAGACAGGCATGTGCCATTAGCAGCTTTATTCTTTAGTACTTACACAAAATGACATTTTCTCTTGGTAGGCTCTATTCAAAGCTATACTTTATTTTCCCTTTTAGTATATAGAACACTTTCTATAAAACCTGTTATAGAACTGATTGCAAGTTATCATAGTGGCACAATTTCCACATTTTTCTTTCTTATTAGACCGCCATTTAAGTGTGTCGCTAGGCATATGAGAGGTGGGAAATCAAAATGGAGAGAACCTGTAGGAATTTGTAGCTTAGTGGAGGTGACACAGAGTTCAGAGGTGGGTGGGCAAGGTGGTAAGGCATTTGTATGACAAGAAGTCATTATGCAAGTATACCTGAATGACCCACTAGAGCAGAGTCATGACTGGAAGAGTTTATGTAGCACTTCAGACTTAACTAAGTGTGTTTGCTTGCAGGTGGCAGTAGACTCCAATCAAAGATTGTAGGAGATGTTCTCAGTGTCTCTGTTGAAATTTCCTAATCTCTACCTGCAAGAGGAACCACAGAGCTTCGTCTTGGTGGTACCTGTTGTCATTGGTATGAGGCTGTACTTCCTCACCAATCATTTCGGTTCTAGCATAGCACTGGGTTAGAATTTAACTGTTTGTTTCCGACATAACTCTGGAGAACCGAAAGAAAAATGTTTCAGTGATATCAATACTGTGACTTATTTGAGCTTGTGTATTATGCCTTGCTATATTTATATTTCTTTGTGGAAACTTCAAATAAGTCCTTGCTTATGATAAGCACAGAGTTGTGATTGTGTCTGAATTTTATCTACTCATCGGCTGGTTCTACTGATTTTTGACAGGTTTAGTCTAATTTCTTATTTGCTTAAGTCATAAAGAAGCTCCTAAGATTATTTTTACTTACAAAAATGTATTCCAGAAATAGTTAGTTGCTTCTTCCACTCCCATAAAAGAGATTCAACTAGAAATGAATAAAATTCCACATCGACAAACAGGAAAAATATCACAAAATCTCTACATTAGCAGGAGCGTACGCTGTAGCGAGTAACTGAACTATTTTTTCTTCATATAAAGTGGGAGTATTTTTCAGAATTCTGGGAAATGTCAAAGTAATTTTGGCTGTAGTCATACTGCATTTAATGCTATTGAGAATATTGCTAACATTAACAGAAATATTCTGTAATTTCCTCAGTTATTGCTACTGGTGATGAGGGATACAGGCTTGGCATGCTTTCATGATTTGCGCATTATCATTATG
This sequence comes from Myocastor coypus, assembly GCA_004027025.1. Taxonomy (NCBI): domain Eukaryota; kingdom Metazoa; phylum Chordata; class Mammalia; order Rodentia; family Myocastoridae; genus Myocastor; species Myocastor coypus. The sequence goes on from PVJA010047576.1 coordinate 7,747, forward strand.
CACTTCTGATTTCACACGTCAGAAGCAATCTTTATTTTTGTTAAGACAGCTGAGAACATTTTTAGTTAGGGCTAGAGGTCAGGCTCTGATTACTTGTGTATCAGTAATACAGGGAATAGAAGGAATGCATTGGGGTAAAAACATATAGAACTGCTTACCTAAGTATGACATGGTATTTGCATGTTTTTAATATTTATTTTAAGAATTTGATCAGCATGCAACGGTTTGCACCCAGAGACAGGTTTTTATTTCTGCACTGATAATTTTATGTTGTGATTTTCTGTGACCACCGGTCCCCCTCGTCTTGCAGATGTGAGCTATTGTGCGGCGAGGAGCTTTGGCAGGAGAACTGGCGGGGCCAGCTACCCTGTCCTCGCTGTAGAGAAACAATCTGAACTCATCTTTATGGATGGTAAGTCAGAGTCATCTTCATCCATGACTGATCTATTATCGTTTTATGTTTGTAGTGTTATGAAACAATAGTTTGGTTTAAATTTTGCTTTATGAGAGATTACTGGGATGTTGACCTAGAATGATTCCCTGCTGGAGTCTAAAGGAGAGCCCAGAAATCAGCCTAACAGTGAAACTGAATGGAAGTGATGATTCGTCATTTCTGAATATGCTTAAAAGCAGGTTTTTTTTTTTTTTTTTTTTTTTTTTTTTTTTTTTGTTTGTTTCTGGGCCTCAAACTCTCGGGCTCCAGAAATCCTCTTGCCTTAGCCTCCTGAGTAACTGGGGATATGGCTTCATATCACCATCAAACCAAAAATTAGCTCTATATAATGCATGCTGACTTACTGATTGTTCATGATGCTTGTTTGAAGGAATATTAAGTAAGAAAGAATTGCAAGTGGGTTGCATATGTTGTGCCCTTATTTTAAAATATATTATTGATTCCAGGAATTTTGGGATAAGCACTATATCCTGTGCAGATTATCACTTGTTCGCCAGTGAAATTATTTGGTAATTCAACTAACATCCAGTGGACTAGCGAGATGGCGCAGGGGTCAAAAGTGCCTGCTTAGGCAAGCTTAGGCAATTTCAGGGACCTTGGTTCAATCCCCAGCACTACATGCTGCACCAGCCCCACCTCCAGGGCAGGATTATATATATATATATAAGGACCGGCAGGATGGCTCAGTGGTCTAAAATGCCTGCTTAGGAAAGCTTAGGCAACTGCAGGGGCTGCGGTTTGATCCACAGCACCACATGCTGTGCTAGCCCTGCCCTCAGGGCAGGCTGAGCCGACCATAAAAATAAATAAATAAACAAACAAAATTTCTGAAACAAGAAAAAAAATAAAATAAAAAAATTCTTTAAAAAATAGTAAAGAAAAAGAAATATAGTGGATGATTCTATACATTTAATGTGATTTCAAGAATCAGTAGTTTGGGGCCTGGCAGGATGGCTCAGTGGTCTAAAGCACCTGCTTGGGAAAGCTTGGGTGGCTTCAGGGAGCACAGTTTAATCCCCAGCACCACATGCTGTGTCAGCTCTGCCCTCAGGGCAGGCTGAGCCAGCCATAAAGATAAATAAACAAACAAACAAAAGTTCTGAAATGAGAAAAAAAATGAATCAGTAGTTTATTTACATAGCAGTTTATAGTTTAGATGAATATAATTTAATAACCATACATGAATTAATACATTTGTAACTTGACCCAGTCTTTCTTTACTAATCATAAAATATATGTATACATGTGTATGTGCGTGCCTGCACAGAAACGTCACTAAATGTGTATGAGTAACTTGGTACAAATACCGATGTTCTTATCCTTTTTATTTTAGTTGATTTCACTTGACTCCTCATAATCACCAGATTATGGAGTAAATTTTCATTTGTAGTCTTGCTTTGCTAGTGTTCTGTCTTTTTCTTATGCCAAATAGCAAATTTTATTGTGTATGTTTGAGGTTTACACCATGATATTATGGGATTCATATAGACAGAAAAATGGTTACTATAGTGATATATATATATATATATATATATATATATATATATATATATATCATCACAGAATTACTTTTGTCTTACAAGAACAGCTAAAATTTACTTCTGAAGACTGAAACACAATCTGCCTTTCCTCACTGCCCTCAGCCTGTTTTCTGTTCGGTCTCCACATTTGTTCATTCTGCGTATCTGCTCTCTTGCACCCTATGACGTCTTTCCATTCCCTCTTTGCAACACGTGTTGCCACAGGCTTATTCTCTGACTTTGTATACTTGACATTCTTAAAAAAGATTCCCCCTGTATCTGAGATCATGGACTATTTTTCCTTTGTGTCTGCATCTTGGCCCTTGTGAATAAGAATGTAATGTAATATACATGGGATTATAGACATTTGTATGAGGTAGTAGTTTCACTGACTGCATAAGTACCCAGAAGGAAATTTCTTGAATTGTACATAGCTTGCTTTAATTTTTTTCTTTAGCTCTTTGTAATTTATTTAGAGATTTCCACATTGTTTTCCATAAAAATCATTCGTTTCAAAAATGTTAGCTTTTAGGTTTTTTTCATCTGTTAGTGCAAATAAATCCTGAGATCAAAGCTTGGTAGAACTAGATGGCCACATAGCTCAGCAGACTAAAGCATCTGCTTAGGCAGAGCGCAGCGACTGGGGTGCAATCTCCCAAGTACTGTGCCAGCCCAGCCCCCTGGGCGTGCTGAGACAGCAGTTGAGACTTAGCAGGTGGTATGTGCCTGTAATCTCAGCGCTTGGGAGGCTGTAAACAGGAGAATTGCTATGAGTCTGATCTATGTAGTGAGACCCTCCAGACCCTGTACTAAATATATTTATGAAAAAGATTGGTAGAATTGATGTTCACTGAACTCTAACCTGTTGTTAGGTATGGAGATATACATGTAAACATTATGTGGTTATTAACAGCCCAACCATCTATGCTAAACGTTCCTGAAAAGGCTATAAAATGAAAAAAAAAAAAAGTAATATGTAGAAAAGTTTTGTAAAAGGCATTCTGCTTGGAGGAATGTTTGTGGATGAACAAGATTCTGTTCATCACAAAAGGATTTCAGGATAACAGTCACACACATGCTTGCACCAAACACCAGTACACCAGACTTCACAAAACAAACAGTACTGTCGCAAAAGATCTGATAGACACCGACAGTTATGGTGGGGGAACCTCAATACCCTGCGATTGCAATGTACACGGATCAGGTAGACAAAAAGAATCAATGAAAAAATGTCAGAGTTGAACCAAACTTTTGAACAAAGGGATTTGAAAAACTCAAAATACAACCCGGGCATGGTAGCACATGCCTGTAATCTCAGCACTTGGGAGGCTGAGGTAGGAGGATTGGTGCGAGTTTGAGACCAGCCTAGGCTACAAAAGCGAGCTCAAGGCCAGCCTCAACTGCATAGCGAGACCCTATCTCAAAAACAAAAACAAACAAACAAACAAAAAAACCTCAAACTACAAACACAGAGCAAAACAAAAGGTAATCAATGGAAAGTAGTGAGATTAGCCTTTCACAAAAGGAAAGGGAAACAAGGGGAGTGAGAAGAGGGGGAGGAGAAAGGAAGGAGGTAGAAAGAATTAAGATCTATCACGTACAGACACTGATAGATCAGGAGGACTCTAGACATTCCAGACAGCAAATATATGCTAGATAAAAAGGGCCACCCTATTTCTAGGTAAGATAGGACTCTCCTTTCTGTTTTGTAACTGTTAAGTATAACTTCATACATTTTTCAATATATTGTTCCCTAGAAACATTATTTTTAGATGCTTTGGCTGCATTAATATTGTGGTTATTTTCCCAATGGCTCTACTCCAAATTTTCTCAGTGGTAGCAGGCCTTGATACTTCTTGAATATTATAATGCAAGTAAATCAGAAAATATTTAATGTATAATTTTCAGTTTATAATATCTGGCATAATTTTACTATATTATGGCACTAAAATTTGATTATCTAGGAAGATTTGCTCAGTTTTACTCTAAGTACTGTCTATCTTTCATTCTATGTTCACAGTTGTCATTTCAAATAGGAATGACTCCCTGGTGTTTATGGATGAGGAAACTAAGAATCTAAGAGTTAATTACCTAAGGTCAGTACCTGACCTAGAATTCATACTGAACTACTAACCTCCAAGTTCCGGCTTGTATGTTCTGCATTGAGCTGTGTGAAATTCCAGCCCCAAGTCATGGAGATTGATTCCAGGACCTTGTGCATGCTAAGCAAGCATGCTACCACTGTCCACACTGCCAGCCCCCTTGCAGATTTTTGTATGTGACTACAGGATGGCCACTTTGCTCTTGATGCCTAGTCTAGCTAGTTCAAAAATGACTCTACTATGCAACTTTTGATTGCTGTATAAGTTATGAAAGACAAAACATTTGGGTTTTAAGCATTGTATGGCCATAACTTTTGCCAATCTTCTGTTATACTAGGTACTATACTTAGTGTTAAGTGTGTATAATATGCACGTCACACATCTACATTCTTTACCTGGAATCTTGGTTGGTGCTTCTTTGGGGAAATTTAGCTGAAGTAGTTTGAATGTCTCTGCTACTCTAGTAGGAATTGATATTATATCTTTGTTTTCTAGTGGCTGAGATTATGGTTCTAGGAGAGTATTTCCATATAAATATTAAGTATGTCATCCAAAGTGGTGGCATGAGTTATGTAACAAAATGTGTTGAGGAAAACCAACATGTAGAAATATTTTGACCTAGTAGAAGCTTATTAAAGTCAGCTATTGGGCCCGGTGGGATGGCTCAGTGGTCTAAAGCGCCTGCAGGTGGCTGCAGGGACCGCGGTTCGATCCCCGGCACCACATGCTACGCCAGCCCTCCCCTCAGGGCAGGCTGAGCCGGCCGTAAAAATAAATAAATAAACAAGCAAAAGTTCTGAAACAAGAAATAAAATAAAATAAAATTAAATTAAAAAAATAAAGTCAGTTATTTTTTAAAGAATTTTTATTTTATTTATTTTTCTTGTTTCAGAACTTTTGTTTGTTTATTTCTTTCTATGGCCGGCTCAGCCTGCCCTGAGGGTAGGGCTGGTGCAGCATGTGGTGCCGGGGATCGAACTGCAGTCCCTGCAGCCGCCTATGCTTTCCTAAGCAGGCGCTTTATACCACTGAGCCATCCTGCCAGGCCCAAAGTCAGTTATTTTTTGTAATCAAGATTCTTTAATGATTTTCATTGTTTATAAAAGATGGATGTTATTATGCTGCACACAAGGTCTACACATAAGGTCTTCTTGGGCCACTGCAGACTGCTTCAGACTTACTCTGGTAGCCAACATCACAGACAACCTGTACATGTAAATTCCACTTAAACCAAGTGCCTTGTAAGTCTGGCTACTATGATAAGTTGTTTTGTACCTTTATCTCATATATATTTTCCTTCTGATCATCGTGGACTTGGCTCTTTCCTCTCCTGGTAAGCACCAACTTTTCATTTGAGGTTCAGCTTGCTAACTCTTTGAAGCTTTCCTTGGAGCTGACCTTTATCACTGAGCCTTTCAAGCACATCAATCTAGTAGACAGCCTGTGTCATATTGCTTTGATTTATTTGTGTGACACTTATTGGTTTCTAGATACTTTAAGGGCAAATGCAGCTGAGTATGGTGGTAGAAGCCTGAATCCCAGCACTCTAGCAGGCTGAGGGAAAAAAGCAAATCTAGCCCATCTTAGGCTACTTAGTGACTTAGTAAGACCCTGTCTCCAAATAAAAAATAAAAAGGGGCTGGGGATGCAGTTCAGTACAGAGGCCCTGAGTTCAACCCCCAGATCCCCCAACCCCCAAATGAAGTGAAAGAGTAAAGGCTGCACATTTAATACACTTTTATGTACCTAGTTTTAAAGCATAATGCTCGACTTAATCAACACTCACTGATGAATGAATGGTTAGTCTCTCTAGGAAAACAGAGGTGATTTGGGCAATTGGTGTGAATGTAAATGGAATACTTCTGTGCTGAGTGTACACAAGCATATCTTTTCCAGGCCTGATGATACTCGTACCGGCTTCTTGGGGTCCATATGCAGGGTGGGTCTAGAGTTTTGTTACCTTGAATGAGGAGACATTTACTAGATTTTAATAATGAATATAATAGATTTTAACTCTATTATTTTCCTTAAGCATTATCTACATGTACACCGGTGTTATAAAATCCATTTAATGTGGGGAAAGATCCTTCTATAGAAAGAATCTTTTTATAGAAATTATAGAAATGAAATAAACAGATGAGTCCATTTGTTATCATATTGAAAGTTTCAGTAATTTAAAACTAATTCTCATGCTATGCAATCCCAATTAAAGGCTTACTGGGGCAAGTGTCGCCACAACGACGTGTCTTCGCACAGTCCATTCTTTTCATATTTTATAAAACACTCATTTGTCAAGTTATTCCCTTAGTGCTACGCCAAGTTTTTTATTGGTTTTAAAATTTTGTCTGTTTATAACTTTATAACATAAGTTTTATTATGTAATACTATATTATAAAAATTAGTCTATACTAATAATATAATACTACATTGTATTATAATAGTATGATAATTACAGGCTAAATGTACCTCAGTATTAGGTTGCATTGTAATTTCACCTGAGGAACTACTATACAATGAAAATATTAAAAAGATTAGGATTTATAATATCAATTATATTCTGTCAAATAACTCTTCTGTTTTGCTTTACATAGAAATTACTAAAGAAGGTGCACTGAATAAAAATGAGCTATGCTGAATGGTATTTTCACTAAATAAATAAATTAGGGAGATAATTTCATGATTACAAGGAATAAAATTTTTGTTGTTTAAGCTATAGGTAGCTTAACCTCAGCTTTGTTTTGCTTTGCTTTCTTTCTTTCTTCCTT
>PVJA010047577.1:0-14539 GCA_004027025.1 Myocastor coypus
AGGAGGAGGCGGCTGACAAGTCTTTCCGAGCAGCTGCCATAACTTCTCTTCAACTGGCTTAGAACCTGATCAAGGAGAGAGCTACCATTTCCCCCTTTGACTCTACATTTGGTTGTTGGCCAAGTCAACAGCAGTCTAAATACACCTCTGTCAAGAAGACGCACTGAGATGTAAGATTTGATTGTATGAGGAAGATGGTAAGTAGATGTCAAGGTCATTTGTAGATAGGCTATTTTAATTGCTGCTACCACTTCTGACTTTGACATGGGACAGGAAGCTAAACTGGTGTTACAGAAACTTAATTCATGATCACACTATGTTACAATCTTACCATGAGCATGCTTAACAAGAATACAAGGTCTGAGGCAGCTCATGTTGCCTACCCAGGATTTGAATCTCCTCTAAAACACTGAAGCAGAATCAGAGAGTAAGTTCTTTTATTTATTCTTCCTGGGCCTAAGACAAAGCATACAGGAAGAAATAAAATGAAGTATGGCTATCAGGTAATCAAGTCCTCTAACAGAGAAGATTCATAACAAGAATTTAGAAAACTCTCTTGGCTTTATTTGCTCCCATAACATCAAAGAATTGGTTGCTTTTGTCCCAAGCTGCCTCTGACTATAGCTGCTACTGCTGCACAAACTAACATGTCATTTGCTCTCTCTGCACCCCCCAAACACACGCCATGGTGATTTTCACTGCACCTCCCCTCTTATTATCCAGAAAGACTCCCCTTGCTGTCTCCTGCATGCTGTGGCTCCTCCTATAATACAAAATACCTCTACTACTTCTACCTGTCAGAGAGGGTTATGGACATATGTGACTGAACACAGAAAATAGCTGCTCAAACCTAGGCTGAAATTGAAGATGCAGATGTGGAAGTCATTTTTATGGCATGGATGCTTAAAATCAGAGACTGGGCTCCTTTATAATAAGCAACCAGAGAATATAAACAGAAGAACAGAACTCCGGGAAATTCCAATTTAAGGATCCTTAAATACAGTGAGGGTGAACAGGAAGTGAAATGAAAGATAGTTACAGTGGTAAGCTGTAAAAAGTAGCATTGTATTATCAAAGAAACCAAACAGCATGGTGGTCAAAGACAGACTTAGAAAACTGTGCCCCCTCCCCAGTGTCAAATACAAAAAGTGCTAAATGCTGAAAAAAAAAAAAAAAGTAAGACTACTACGAAAGTGTACTCATAAGTTGTGGTCACTTGGAGCTCACCAGTATCTGTGAAATTCTGAAGCTTATTACCAGCCTGTATGAGTTAAAAGAGGAAAATAAGACATGAGGTGAAAATGAGCTATTGTGTACTAGCAATGATGGAGATGGAGGTCTGGAGTATCTTTTAAAAGCTGCTTAGTGTAGAGTAAAAAGACAAGCAGCTACTTTGCAGGAGGAAGAAGAACCAACAGCTGCAATGAATTTGAAGGAACAGGTTTGTAGGGAACTGGAAAAGAGACTAGGGTAACAGGAACTCTTCCTTCAAGGGCGGTGATAAGGAAGTAAAAAGCTTCAGAGGTATGGGAAAGGAAAGACATTCACACTGTAAACAAGGCCAATTTCCCTGACCAGAAGGAGAACAGGAGGTGAAAGGTCATCAGATCTGAACCCTGGCAAAGGAACCAAGTACATACAAAAGAAAGTGGAGGAGCTCAAAGGGCTCCCTGCAGATTAGGCCTGTGACACTAATTCAACCAGTGTTGTGGTTTTCTGTCAATGATTCACAAGAACAAAAAGCCAGTAAAGTAGACGAAGAGAAAGATAGTGTAAATATGCAGTGGGTTTGATGAAAGTACAGTGAGGAACGAGAGGAAGTGAACTCATCTTCCTTCTCTGTGATACTTCCCATTCTGAGATCATTTTCACTGACAGATTATATGAGTTCGGGCTTTATTTAACACCATATTATGGAAAGTCTTTACAGTCAGGTCTTATCACTAATAATAGAACTTGAGAAAAATATACAGGTCAAGAAAGTAACAGCCAGGGCTGGGGACATAACTCAGTAGAATAAGCACTTGCTTGGTAAGTGCAAGATCCTGAGTTCAATCCCCCCGTACCAGAAAAAAAAAAAAAAGTAATAGCCAAAGAAACAGGGACAAGAGAAAGTACCAATGTAACTCACAAATCACTGTTGAACAAAAATTATAAAAGATATTCATAAAAAGGAGCTATTCAAATTTTTCTTACAAACATCAAGGTTCCAAGATACCAACCCAGGGAATAGGGCACACATGAACTGTAAGCAACATACCTGTTTTGGCTCTGTAGGTTTTTTCTCTGGTGTGCGAATCTTATTAACTTCAGGTCCATGACTAGCTATATCACTCTTACCTATGAAAATATTTTAAAATTCTTATAAATTTTCTCCAGTAACCATATTTCCAGTAACCAGTATTAGATAAAGCAGAATATTTTAAACATTTTATTTTCATGATTTTTTATACTCATTGTTGATTTATATTATTACTTGGATTTTGGCCTTAAACTTTCAGAGGTACAGTTTCATTGCAAGAAAGAAAATCTATAAGTGAAGTAAACCTTACTGACAAAACAAAAGTTTAAACAAGGAATAATCTTAAAAGATCAAAAAATCCCCCTGAAACTGCCCAACATTCAAGAATTTACAGCCTCATTATTTTGAACTAGACATAAAGGAACTTAGAATTCTTACCTATTTATAAAGACTATAAGTGTTTTGTTCACCTACTAATGCAATTTAGCAAAATCCAATCAACTTCAGGAAAGGAATCTAAATTAAATATAGTAGTTGGGATCCTAAATGCCACCTAAGACGCCTATGCTAACAGCCTGGTCCTTGGGCCATAACATCTTTGGGAAGTTGTGTAACTTCAAAGGTGGGAACTTCAGAGAGGAGGTTAGGTCACCAGGAGACAAGCACACAAAGGCAATAATGGGACCCTGGCCCCTTCCTCTCCTTTGTATTGGTCCCTGGCTTTCAGATGAACAGACCCCATTGGTCTGTGCTTCTACCAGAGTGTACTACTGTGCCATTAACACCAGCCTATAACCTTGGGGCCAATTGAAATGTCTCGAACCATGGGCCACAATAAACTTTTCCTCTTTGTAAATTATCTCAGTATTTTCCCCAGTGATCAAAATCTGACTAATAAGCTGAATAAAGATATTCTAAAAGGAATTAAGCTACACTATTTAAAAATAACAACAAATTTAATGCAAGTGGATTATGAATACAGGCAGCAAAATTAAGGCTTAACAGGGTACCCAATTATGTTCTCGCTTAGCAGTACAGCACAGGGTCCTGGTTCTATACCAAGAACCATGTACAAAACAATTTTTTAAAAATCCACAATTACAACAAACTTAGGTAATTTCACACATGTGAAAAATTTGAATCTACAAGAATTAATGGCTTAATGTTTTGTTTTGTTTTGTTTTGCTTTTCTGTTTTTCCAGTACCAGAGAGTGAACTCAGAATGGCTGAATGTTTTTAAATTCCTTGAAAGAATCTTTATTTTTGGTTTTAGGCACAAACACGTTCTCTCAGTAACAGAACTAGAAACTTTGCAAAATAAACTATTATGCTAGCACGGCCTTACCACTAAACTTCAAGAGATGGAGACTACAGTGTCAGGCGAAAACATTGCATGGAATGAGCAGTAGACTAGACAATGCAAAGAAAAACTTAGGGAACACTGAAAAAAAATTAAGCAAACTAATGAACTTTGAGAATGCTTTCTCATCCAAATATATGGTTAATCAGAATTCCTGAAGAAGAGGGGAAAGTTTGACATATACATTAATTTACAATTTATCTCAGGATATAAAGCTTGAAATTTTTAAAATTTCATTTTAAAAAAATCCAAAACGTTCAACAAACCCCAATCATGAGAACTCTACAAAGATATATCATTATCAAATTGCTAAAACCAGTATTTAAAACAATCCTAAGGCAACAGAAAAAAAAAATATCTAATACAAAACAACAAACAAAGATTAAAACATCAGATATCTCACCAAAAACAAGGCAAGGGAAAAAAAAGGATGGTATTAAAATATTGAATGATATTGAAGTTCCTGTTCCAACAGGAACTTACTTAGAAAAACTCTCTAAAAAATGAAAATGAAATAAGGCCACTGTCAGATACACAAATGCTGAAAGAATTCATTAGCAGCACACTTGAAATACAAAGTATAGACCAGTACAAAAAAAGGAGGAGGGAAAAAACTCATTATTATCATCCTTTCAGGCAGAATGAAAATCTTCTCAGATGGAGACATGTAACAAAGGAAGGAAGATTCAAATGGTAACTCATGGAAAAATATGATTACTTTTTATTTTCTGAGAAAAATTTAAAAAGAACACTTAAAAACATGTAAAAGGATAACAACAGCATAAAAACCAAGAGAATTACAATATTTTAAGGTTCTTTTACTGTGCATGAACTAGTAAAATATAAATTGGAAAGCAAACAAAAAATACATACTATAAATCCCAAAGCACCTACTGAAATACTACTAGCAGCATAACTCCCAAGCAGCAAAGGAGATAAAATGGAATCTAAGGGCTGGGGATATAGCTCAGTGGCACAGCAGTCACCAGGCAAGTGATTCCTAGTACCCACCCATCCAACAAAATGGAACCTAAAAAACAGTAAACCAGAAGAATGGAGAGGAGAAAGGGAACAAATTCTTAGCAAATTAAAACGCAGGACCAGGATGATAGATTTAAACCTAACTACATCAATAATCACACTAAATGTAAATGGTGTACATACCTAGTCAAAAGTAGAGACCTGCCATATTTAGTTTCTTAAAAAAACAAGACCCAATGCTATCTAACAGAAACATACTTTTCTTGGGAATTCAACCTAGGGCCTATACATACTAAGCACATGCTTTACCACTGAGGTACACTCTTATCCCTCAAAAATACTTTAAATATAAAGGCGCAAATAGACTTAAAAGCAAAAGGTCAAAAAGAGGCATACCGCTAGTCCAATAAAAAGCAGACACTGACTATATCAATTCAAACAAAGTAAATCTCAGACCAAGAAAATTACCAGGGACAAAGAAAGTCACTCCACAATGCCTCCTCACCACTACCTAGTCATAGACTAGGCAATTCAATATCGTTAAGATATCTATTCTCTCAGAACTGACATACAATTGTAATGGATCTCAGCAAAGCACTAAGGGCTGTTTTCTGGGTTTTTTTTTTTTTTTTACAGTTTTGATGGAAACTGACAAGCTGATTCTGAATGTAGACAGAAAAAAGATGAACACCTGGAATGGACAACTCAAAAAACAACACATTGGCAAACTGATTTCCTGGTTCCCTAACCTTTATAAGCCATAGTAATCAATACAGCCTATCTGGTATGAACATAAAATATATGCATCAATAGAAGAGTGCAAGTAACACTTGCACTACTTTTCTCTCATTGCTGGGGAAAAAATATCTAACACCCAAAATTAGGGAAAGATTTAGTTAGCTCACAGTGGAAGTTTCAGTCCATAATCAGTTGGCTCCAAGGTAGAGTAGCACAGGGCAGGAGGCAACTATTCATGTCAGTGGAAAAAAACAAAAGGGCCAAGGCATGGAGCTGAACTTGAGAAGGCTAGCAAAGCCTCTCTCCTCTCCCTACACTATAATGCAGATTATCTGCCCAGGGAGGGTGAAGTACTCACATCCATAATCCCAGCATTGCATCATGAATTAATCACAAACACTAGAACCTACCCCAATGACTGCATGAGACTTTGGGGACATCTAGACACAAACAGTAACAGCGAGTATAGATAGGGTCAACTGATTTTCATCAAAAGCATCAAGGCAGTTCAATAAGGAAAAGGACAGTTTTCAATGAATGATGCTGAACAGCTGACAATAATGTGCAAAACCAAAACAATAACAAATACAAATTTTAACTGAAAATACACCTAATGTAAGAGCTGAAACTATTAAGACTTCTTGAAAATGAAAGTAATTTTTGAAATTGAGTAAGACTTTTTTTTATGTATTTGGTTGTTGCAGGAACTCACTATGCAGCACAGACTCATAATGATCCTCCTACTTACAGCCTCCCCAGTACTGGGATTACAGGCCTATATCACTACACTCAAACTCTAACCAGCTTCACCCTGGAGGCAGTCCTTAGGCAGTGCCTAAGCAGGTGTTTTAGTCTGCTATCTTGCCAGCCCTAGACAAAAAACTTTTAGTCATAATACCGAAACATAGATGGATAGACTGGCCATAGTGGCGCACATCTGTAATCCCAGCTCTTGGGAGGCAGTAAACAGGTGGATCACTACAAGTCTGATCTAGCAGTGATACTCTGAACACCCTGCACACCTTTCCCTAAAAGTAGGAGGAGGAAGAGGAGGGAAAGAGGGAGGGGAGAGAATGGGGGAGGGAAGGGGGAACGGGAGAAGGGGAGGAGGAAGAGGGAGAGGGGGGAGGAGGAAAGAAATTTTGGGCTGAGGAGATAGCTCAGCAGTTTAAATGCCAGCCTAGCAAGCATAAGGACACCACCAAACCCAGTATCAAAAATACAAAAACAAAAAACACAGAGTATAAGCTAGATTTCCCAAAAAAAGTGCAATTCTTTAAAAGGTCCTAGCACACCTGGAAATAAAACACAACAAAAAGATAGTTCGATATCATTAGTTACTGGGCTATGCAAATCAACATAACTAGAAAATATCATCAGATACTCACTAAAAGGATAGGTTAAAAGACTAAAAATATTAAACACTGGGGCTGGGGAGATAGCTCCGAGGCACAAGTGCCTACTAGGCAAGTGCAAGGTCGTGAGTTCGAACCCTGGTCCCAAACACACAAAAAATAATAATAATAATAAAAAAAAATAAACACTGACAAGAACATGAAACAATGGGAAATCTTATACATTACCAGTAAAAATTTTGAAAAATTAACTATTTTGGAAAATAGTACCATAGTTTTTAAATAAAACTAAATGTATATTTATAATATACCTAGCAACCTAGGTATTTACTACAAAAAATGAATATGCATAGCAGCATTATTCATCAATGCCAAAGATTACATATAGCGCTTGCCTACTATGTGAGATGCCCTAGGTAGACAAGCAAAACTTTAAAAAAATTAATGAATGTGCTCATCAATTGATGAATGGATAAACATTGTGGTGCCCCTCACAATGGAATACTCATCAACAACAGAAAGGACAAACAATTGATAAATATGACCTGATGGAATATCAGAGGTTTTAAGTAAACACAGCCCAACTTTAAAAACTATACACTATGTGATTACACTGATCTGAAGTACTAAACAAAGTGTGAAAGTTAACATTAGTGATTACTAAAGGACAGGATAGAGGTTGAGGATGTCCACAAAGGGGCATGAAGCTTTTAGGGGTGAGGTAAGTATTCCATATCTTGATTTTGGTGACACTTAACTCTAATTTTTTGTTTGTTTGTTTCTTTATGTATTTATTTTTATGGCCGGCTCAGCCTGCCCTGAGGGCAGGGCTAGCGCAGCATGTGGTGCTTGGAATCGAACTTTGGTCCCTGCAGTCGCCTAAGCTTCCCTAAGCAGGCGCTTTAGACCACTGAGCCATTCTGCTGGGTCCTTAACTCTAATTTTTAAAACTCACCAAATTGTACATTTTTAAGGTTTTTTTTTTTTTGGGGGGGGGGGGTGCAAGGTCTCACTACACAGCCCAGACTCATGATCTTCTGATTTCTGTCTCCCTAGTACCGGTATTACAGGGGTACACCACCACACCCAGACTCCATCACTGGCTCAGTGAGCCCAAAGGTAGGGCAGGCATGGCATGAGGTGTCAGGGACCAAACCCTGGTCCCTGTGCTTACATAAGCAAGCACTTAGTCCACTGAGCTATACTGCCAGCCCTCCAAACTGTGCATTTTTAAAAGGTAAATTTTACTGCATGTAAATTATTCCATTAACTTGACTAAAAAAAGCAGTATAGTATTGTTTGTTATTTGTAATTGCAACAGATTTGCATAAGAAATAACTTTACATCAACTACTCCATAGTAACAGTAACACTCAGAATATCACAATAATATTGTGGGTTATTAAAAATGTTTAATAGGAAAGGATATTCATCTGACCAATAAATGATACTTAAAGGTCTCGAAATATTAAAACTTCATATATTTTAGGAAATTTCTGAAGCCAGTAAGTGGGGCAGCTTAATCTGAAGGACTCTAAAATTACATGCAAAGTTTTTACCTGCGTACTTACTTGCATCATCAGAAGAAAGGATCCCAAGTTTTTAATATCAGGTTCTCTCTTAAGCAGGTCTAGACTCCACATTTAACAATCACTCTGCAGAGAAGTACAACAACCTACCATTTCGATTTTGCTCGTGCTGATCCTTCTCAGCATGCTGATTCTGTGGCTGCCCTATGCTAACAGGTGGGTGATGTCCAAGGCCATAATGTATAGGAGACCTCCGTCCATGTGTCTGTAAGAGGTTCATATTGTAGGCCACTGCTGCCTGATGTGTGATGATTCGAGGATCAACTGCAAACCTACCCTGGTATCCTGTCCATGGTACCTAGGTTATTACAACAAATGAAGTGTCTGCATTAACTATATTTCAAAATTCAAACTTGTACAGTCATGCTAATTAGAAAAAAGCAAATACAGACAGACAGATGATCAATTTTATCAAAATGATAACTACCTGGTTGAAGTTACTTTGTAGTAACCACTGGCAAAATCATTGTAATGTCTAAAACTGGCCAAAGCATGGCTCCCTGAACCATTAGTGTGCAAAGAGAGAAATAACTCACTTTCAGATTAGGAAGAAACTAAGGATTTTATTCGCGAACATTTAATGTCTTGTATATTTGAATCATTTCCTCTTCATGATATGAATGTACATATGTCACCAATTACCATGAAAGTTATCTTTTTAGGTCATAGTTGCATAGCTACATAGTTTAATAGACTTAATTAAGAGAATGGGGGAAGAAGAAATTTAGTCTAAGGAGTGTTAAGTCAAAAAATGTTTCAATTTTATAAGAATAATCAAATCATTTAATGTTAATTTATTGTAAGTAAAATTTACTTTTGGCTAATTCAATTTTTAATTTAAAATACAGAAATAAAAAAGTTGTTCCAGGACTGGGTAGATAGCTCAGCAGTCTTAATGCTGCCTGGCAAGAGCAAGGACCCGGGTTTGATCCCTGGTACATGCTATGCCAGTTCTGGGTGCCAAGATGGCCACCAAGACTGGGCGTGGTGGCACACGCCAGTAATCTCAGAGCTGGAGAGGCTGAGACAGGAGGATCACTACAAGTTTGAGCTGCGCAGCAAGACCCTATACCAAATAAATACATAAATAAAAGATTTCTACAAAGTTGTTTCAGCATAACTGGATATATAATCTCTACATATTAACATAAAAGGAATAAATACAATGACAACTAAACAACTGCTAGTGTAAGTGTCTGATGCAGATACTCAGAAATTTTATATAACAAAAGCCCTTTTGACCTAGTAAAATGAAACTCAAATCCTAAGAGACTTACTATTTAAAGCAAATGATGTATAATGTTGCCAGGCCGTCTGGGCAGAAATAACACAGGTAAAAGTCTAAATGCTCTGTTGAGTGGGCCTGAGTTAAATATTCTTACTGACAGTCATTTTCTGTGCCTGTCATGACTAGGAGCTACCAGTCTACCGTGGCTTAAAATTGTACAGAAAAGCATGTTTTCTTTTGGGAGTATGGGCATGGTGGCCAAAAATCTCTGACAATCATCATCTCCGCTTGAAATTACAGAACTTTACTTAAGTGAAAGAATTCTCTCCTAAGTGAAAACTCAATTTAAAAATATTTATGTATCTGAAAACTGTAAAAAAACAAAACAATACTAATAAACTTCCAAAAACATCTAAAAACATTAAAGGAAGTAAGATGAGTTTATACAAGATGCAAATCCTCTAAAAATATAGTCTGAAATAGGGCTCATTCATGTATTTCAGTAGCTTAGTAAGCTTTCATAAGGCATGAAGTTTCTCAAACAAATTCAGACCTAGGAGAACTTGACTAACTCAAACCTTTCTATTCCTCTAACCACCTATCTCTTAGGAAAAGCCCATGAGTTAATGAAAAATAAAAAGTGAAAGACAGAATAAAAGCATGACTTTACAAAACAAGAAACCAATTTATAGCTTGTTAATACTTTAGCCCATTTTTTCTCAAAGAAAAAGGTAACATTTTAAAAGAATATAAAGGCTTTAAAATCAAAGACCTAATTTACAGATTTCTTCATAGTCACCAACAATTAAGAAGCAAATTGCAAGCAACAACATATATTTCTTGGGGCTGGGGAGATAGCTCAGGGGCATAAGCACACTGTCCTGAGTTTGATCCCCAGTTCCACAAAAAAAAAAAACCAAAAAACATACATTTCTCTGGTCACTTCAAAATTTAATGGAAAGACAGTATTTACTTTAAAAGAAGCTTATGGACATGGAAGGGGAAAAAAAAAAAAAAAAACAGAACAGTGTAGGTCAATGGTAAAGCCTCACATGCAATGAGGCCCTAGAAGTGCTCCCTCCCCTACCTGGAACAGGATGGTAGTTGACCATCAGGGACTGTGAATAATTCAGTGAAACTTACTTAACAGTAAGTATTTTAACAGGAAGAATTTCAAACATTTACTTACAGGTAAAGGCACCGACATAACTACATTCCCTCCATAGACAGCAGGTACATAAAGAATACTTGTCCCAGTGTGAGGATCAATTCTCTGAACAGGGCTTGGAGATTTTCCTAAATTTGGGTGAGGTCCAAGAGGGGGTGGAGGAGTATATGCTCTAATAGGATTGCCAATAAGTACAGAAGGATTGGGCTGAACTGAAAAACAGAAAAAGAATATACTCAAGAGCTATTCAATTTACCTACACAAAGATATACCCAACAACAAAACAGATTTCTCAGTTTATCACAAATAAAGAGTCAAAGGGGCTGGGGAGATAGCTCAGTAGAATAAGCACTTGCCTGGCAAGCACAAGGGCCTGAATTTGGCCCCCAGTTCCACCAAAAAAAAAAAAAAAAAAAAAAAAGAATCAAAGAATTATTAATATACAAGAATAAAGTATATGTAAAAAGTAACCATTTTATAATATCCTCTAAAATCAACTTGAGCTGATTTAGAAAGTATTCCTTTTATAAACAAGTGTAATTATAGCTTCTGAGGAGACAAGGATACTACCATCAAGAAAGAAAATCAGGCCAGTCAGATAGCTTAGCAGATTAAAGTTCCTGTTTAGGCAGATGCAGAGGCTAAGGGTTCAATCCTTGGCCTGCTGAGCTGGTCCCACCCCCAGGGGATTGAGACTGGGCGCAGTGGCCCATGTCTATAATCCCAGCGCTTGGGAAGCTGAAAACAGGAGAATCATTATGAGTCCAATCTGCATAGTAAGACCCTGAGACCCTGTGGACCCTGGGGGGTTGGGGGGAGGGAGGGAGAAAGGAAGGAAGGAAGGAAGGAAGGAAGGAAGGAAGGAAGGAAGGAAGGAAGGAAGGAAGGAAACCATCCATGTACACTTCCGGTAAACACTCCCCTTGGACCAGGGAAATACGATTCTTCAGAATAAATTGGTTTTGACTTACAGTTAAATGAAGGCTAAGCAAGTGTTAAAGACATAATTCTAGACTAGGCATGGTACAAGTCCAATCTAGTAGTGACACCCTAAACACCATGTAGACCCTTCCCCAAAATACAAATAATAATAATGCAACACTGAAAAATCATTTGAATAAACTTTATCTTAAAATCTGTATGACTGGGCAAGTGAGATGGCTCAGCAGACTAAAGCACCTGCCTAGAAAAGCTCAGGCAAGCACGGGGACTGCTGCTTAATCCCTGGCACCACATGCTACACCACCCTACCCCAGGGTGTGCTGAGCCGGCCATAACACAAATAAATAAATGAGGTTTAAGAAAAATAAAATATTTTTTAAAAAATCTGTATGGCCCAATATTATAGAATAGAAATATTTTCTGAGTATTTATATTGTATAACAGGCTTAAATGTTTTCCTCAAAACTTTTGCATATACCATATGTGGATGCCTAAAATCTGTCCCCTTTTCAGAAATGACCTATCAATTGATATTTTAAAGGATGGCAAGAAAAAGATGTTGAGAGACAGAGCTGTTGCTCACAGTCCAATTTGCAGTAAATCTCTGTTATAAAGCTAAGTTTTCATTGGGCTTATTTCTCTACTTACCAATTCCATCATTCTGGAAATGATCATTCGGGGTATGATAAAGGCTTTTCCCCTTTAAAGAAAAAACACAAAAGTGTAATAATTTAAGTATATGCAAACAAAAACCCTTTTCTTAATTATATATGCTAGATATAAACAGTAACTGAGATTTAAAAACCATTAGCTGATAATCAATAACTATTCTCCTTCAACCCTGGTTTCTTTTAAAAGGTAAGAACACAGTCATCTCAAGTAACACCGCTGGACATCCAGAATTCCTGTTTTAAATTAAGGCCATCTGAAATTCCTTTTCTTTTTTTCTGTATTTAGGACAGGGTTTACAGGGTCTCACTGCATAGACTGTCCTGTTTTCAGCCTCCCAAGTGCTGGGATTACAGGCATGCACCACCATGCCCAGTCTCATCTGCCATCTCAGTGCACCCCACGGGTGGGGCTAACACAGCACAGGGGGGATCAGGGATCCAACCCCAGCTGTTGCATTCTGCCTAAGCAGGCAGTTTAGTCTGCTGAGCTATCAGGCCGGCCCTGAAATTTCTTTTCTAACAGATTGTTTTAATAAAAAGAAATAAGCAAAACACAACCAAAACCTAAATTCTATCCCTTTGATCTTCTTTATAAATTTCCTAAGCATTAAATAGCAAAACATAAAAGTTGTTTTTCAAGGGAAAAATTCCAGTCTTTTATCCTGAGGATGAGAACCTTTAAAACTGCAAAAGAAACATAAACATAGTTAGAGAACAACAATATTTTGAGTACAACTCATAGTATCTTAGCCAGCCATGGTGCTGCATGTCTATAATTCCCAGCACTTAAGAGGCTGTGGCAGGAGGATTGTCCTGAATTTAAGGCCAGCCTGGGCTACCCAGTAAATCTCTGTTGGGGGTGGGGAGAGAGAGACATAATATCTTTAGTGTAAGGTCTACAGCAGTGGTTCTCAACTTCTCTAATGCCATGACCCCACAATACAGTTCATGTTGCAGGGACCACAAACCAAGAAATAATTTTGGTTACTAATTCAAAACCGTAATTCCAATAAATAACATTTCACCATGGCATAGCATGGGTTTAAATATGTATTTTCCGATAGCTTTTTGGCGACTCCTGTGTTTTGGTCGTTCAACCTATGCCAGGGTTGCAACCCACAGGTTGAGAACCACTGGTCTACAGGGTCTCACTAGGCAGATTGGACTAATACTGATTCTCTTGTTTTCAGCTTCCCACGTGTTGCGATTACAGGCCTGTGCCACCATATCCAGTCTCCATACCAATCTCAGTGTGCCCCACAGGCAGAGCCAGCACAGCAGTCCAGGGATTGAACCTCTGACCCCTACGTCTGCCTAAGCAGACACTTTAATCAGCTGAGCTATTTGGCCAGCCTTGAGAGACATAATATTTTAAAGTTAAGATTTTCTAAAGGAACAGGAAACTGCTCCTTTAGAAGGCACTGTTAAAATTACTTAGAAGATATTCTAGCTAGTCACTACACAGCAATTTGGCATACATATCAGAAGTATCAAAAATATAAGCATCAAAAATGTAATTACTGTAATTGTGTAATTCTATTCCAGGAATTTATTCAAATGAAATAAGCATGGATTTGGGCACAGATGTTCTTAAAGACATGGTTTATATATGTGATAAACGTTAACAATCTCTATGTCCACCAATGGAGGACTTACTAAGCAATGACAGATTTATATATTAATCTGCTATTAAAAATGATGACATTTTGCTGGAAATGATACTTAGCAAGGCCTCTGAAATTCTGGATTTAAAAAAAAAAAAAAAACCTTGTTCTTCTCACTGCTAAATGTAACTAACACACATCAAGCCAGCCCACTGTGTAAAAGTGGTGCATTAGCCAACTTGCTTTTATATATAAACAATGTTTATTTGTACAGATCATCTGAAACTAAAGAAGGGATAGTAGCTATAGAAAGGAGGAAATTCATTTCTCATTAAAACAAAAATATAGCAATGCTCCATTTATCAACATTTAACTGTCAGGGATGTCAAAACTTCAGGTCAGCCGGGCGTGGTGGCGCACGCCTATAATCCCAGCACTCAGGAGGCTGAGGCAGGAGGATTGATGTGAGTTCGAGACCAGCCTGGGCTACAAAAGTGAGCTCAAGGCCAGCCTGAACTGCATAGCGAGACCTTGTCTCAAAAAGACAAAAAAAAAAAAAAAAAAAAAAAAAAAAAAAAAAAAAAAAAAAAAAAAAAAAAAAAAAAAAAAAAAAAAAAAAAAAAAAAAAAAAAAAAAAAAAAAAAAAAAAAAAAAAAAAAAAA
>PVJA010047578.1:0-14584 GCA_004027025.1 Myocastor coypus
TCTTTTGGCTGGCTTAGGCTGTCTTAAGGGCAGGTCTGGGGATGGAACTGCCATTCCCTGTCCCTACTGGGCTGCCTGTGAAGCCGCCTAAACCACTGAGCTAAACCACAAGCCTCCTCAGTGCTGGGATTATAGACGTGTGTCAACACACCTAGACTTGGCAGTGTGCGTGTGTGGGGTCAGCGCAGCATGCGGTACTAGAGAATGAACCTTGGACACTGCTTGTGGTAAATATCGTCTTTAAAAACTGAATTTGAGAGTTGGGCATGGTGCACATGTGTATAATGCCAGTACTATGGCTGGCAAAGGCAGGAGAACTGCAAGTTCATACCCAATTTGTGCAACCTATTGAGATCCTTGCTCTCTCTGAAAAATAAGATAAAAATAGAAATGAAAAAGAAAAGCTAAGAATGTAGCTTGCTGTGAAGGTTCTGAGTTAAATCCCTGCACAGAAAAAGGAAAAGAATTGAAACGGAGTGCAAGATGACTAAAGAAAAGAAGTGGACTCTGGTAAAGGATTGCAATAATGGACTGACTGTGGCATTCTGTCCCCAGCTGGGGCATGAGCCTAACACAGGTTTGTGAGGGAATGAAGCTGTATCTTATGCGTACACTTGAAAAGTGAGTTCATCATATGCCAGTACCTGAGAATCAGACAAGCAGGAGACAAGATAAGAGAAAGAACCCATGGAGTAGGGTAGAGCAATCATGATACATAAGATAAGCATAACAGGAAAAAGAAACCCTCCTTGGATCTACTTTCGCCTATGGTGAATCCTACTTCTTGCCCTGTCGATTGCCTTGAAATTAAATGAACTACTTGGATTCATACCTAACAGCTTTTAATCGTCATATTTTGCTCTCTGGACATTGCCTGGTTTCTTTTTCTTTTTCTTTGATAAGCTTTTGTTTTTTATAGAAAAGTCTTTCTCTATGCATAAAATCTGATGCTAAAGGGCTTAAAATGCAGAAGAAGCATGTGGCCTAGATGTTAAATTCTGAGGTTATCGCTGGATGGTTGCAGAAAATATGAAAGTGGTTGCATTAGAGTGGGAGCAGAAACTAGACAAAGGGTATGGACAACTTTTTGAATGAAGTTCAGTCTGAAATTTATGTCACTGCAGTAAGTCCTTGAAAACATCACCCGAAGGCATCAATGTGACACCATGGAGTAGAACACTATTACTTGGTATGCATCAGTATACCAAAGCCTTTCAGTGCCAGCAACCACTCGAAAAGTTGCAAAGTTTCTCCTTTTCTCTTTCTAAAAAGTAGATAATAAAAGCTAACTACAAAATCCATATATCAAAAAAAGGTTTACTTTTACTTTCATTACTTTCTGGAGTGCAAAATAGGATCCTGTAAGTTCTAGGTAAGTGTTCTACTCTTCAGGTATGACCAAGAGCACACTCTCTATTTTATTATTTTTGTAACTTTAATTTTTGTTGGTGGCAAACTGTAGTTGAGTGCAAAAGAAGAAAAAAATTTGTTGGTGTTTGCAAAGTTTTATAAAAACAAAATAAACCTATAATTTTTTAAAATATTGCATCATCATGGAAGGAACTATTTCTTAAGTATTTTTATTCTTCTTCTTCCTATTTTTTTTTATATTACGGCCGGCTCAGGCTACCCTGGGGGTGTGGCTGGCGCAGCATGTGGTGCTGAGGATCAAATCGTGGTCCCTGTAGTCGACTAAGCTTGCCTAAACAGACACTTTAGGCCACTGAGCCATACTGCCAGCCCCAGTATTTTCATTCTTACCTCAAAAACTTTATAGGGAATAAAAGCATATTATTCTTAGAGTGAAGACTTTAAATTCAACAACAGTTAATTGTGTGACCCCTACTACTTTCTGCTGGAGTGGAATCAATGAAGATTTTGAAGCTAATCTAACCTAAGTTTCTGATACTATCATGTTAGGTATCACCATTTCCATGAAGCCTTTCCCGAAACTGGCACATGAGCAACTTTTCCTTTTATGACCACAAAAAAATGGTATAGGTCTGTCCTTACAGTTATACTACTCTGCATTGAAATGACCAGCTACTGTGCTACTTGCCTCCACTGAAGCTCCCAAAGGTAAAGGAGCCTATTTATTTACTATTATCCCTCTCATATGCAACACATTTCAGGTGCTCTTTTCACTATTTGAAGACAGATGAATGGGTAATATTTAAGTGTATTGATTGATCTTTTTCTTAAAGAAAGAATGAAAAGAAAATGTTTTTCCAGGTATGTAGGTAAAAAGGACCTAAACAAAACAAAACAAAACTAACTATTTTGTGTCAATAAAGTAAATCTAAAGTATGGAAAGCCTCAGCCTGAGCTAAACCTATAGGAGCACATTCAGTGGTGTCGAACCAATGACGCACATGCTGCAGCAGGCACACAGAGGCCTCTGTGTTGGCACACAAGCCAAGTCATCCTTCCAGCCAAGCTGCAGCTAATGGGATCTTATTTTCCCCTAAGCTCAAACCTTAGACCTACCGAGATAGCTCAGTGGATTACATTCATGCTTAGGCAAGCTCTGGGGATCAGGTTTTGCTCCCCAGCACCAGCACCATGTGCTGTACAAGCTCTGCCTCAGGGTGTGCTGAGCCAGCCAACAAGTCCAGGCACTGGAGAGGCTGACAACAGGAGGATCACTGTGAGTCCAAGCTGTATAGTAAGACCGTGTACCAAATATATAAACTTTATTTTGTTAAAACAGATGACAAAATAAAACCTCAGTATATGGGTTTAATTGCTGCTTGGGCACTTTGCAATAAACTCGTGGTTTGGGGTTGCATTTTAGGCACTTGATCCCCAGGAGGTTCACTATCACTGACGCACTTGTGATGAAGTTGCTCATTGTCGTAATAGACTACATAGGGGGCTGGGGAGATAGTTCTGTGGCACAAATGCCTGCTTGGCAAGTGCAAGGTCATGAGTTCGAACCCTGGTCCCACCAAAAAAAAAAAAAAAAAAAAAAAGACTACATAACAGTGTGGGATTGGTTAGGTAGAAGAGTTTCTAGTAATTGCTTAGACCTTTTGGAAACATTGAAATATATTTTTGAGAAAAAGCCAAGTTGTGAAATATTCTAGAACATTCTAAGTTGCCTGCTCTTTTGGCATTTAATTCATGTTATCAGCAATACATAGGCTAAGAAACAGCGCAAGAGCTCAGTTCAAAGCTCTTGGCCTAGCTCAACAGGTTTCCATCAAGATATCTGCTAGTGACATTGAATCAGAATTTGAAACAAGCTTCCAGTCAGAATTAAGTGATTTTCCAGGAAGTTCATTATTATATATGGCTTGACAAAAATCATCATGAATTTCAAACAAGTAAATGCTAGTACTTGAATTTCTCATCAGTCTGAACCCATCTGAAGTGTGATCAAAGTCAGTTTGGTACCATGAGGTATTGCCAGCATGTAAAAGTCCTCAAGATACTGCAGAAGATTTCAGAAAGTTAACAAAAAACAGATATGCATAAAAGATTAGTGCTTTGAATCTTTCCCTACTTGAACCCACGAATCCTACAAAACTCATTTTATTGAACTAAAAACCATATTCTTTCACTTACAGATTCAAAACACTTTCATGGCAAAAAGACAGTAACTATTCTATTATCCAAACTATGAACAAAAATTTAAAAAAAAATATATTTAGTACAGCATGTTCAGGGTCTCATGGCAGTACTGGTATTGCAGGTGCACACCACCATGCCATGTCTTAGTTGCTGTATCAGGGCACCCTGGGGTGAGGCTGGTACGGCACGTGAGGGATCAAACCCTGGTCCCTGTGTCTGTCTGAGCAGGTGCTTTAGTCCACTGAGCTATCAGGCTGGCCCTTATGAAAAAAAAGATAAGGCCCATCATACTCATAATTTGCTATCTCCCTACCTGTTTAGACTCCTGTTACACTGAACCAGGGGGCTAACTTCCTAAATTTCATCACACATTCTTTGTTATTTCTTGGGTCATTTCCACTGTCAAAGCTTCTTTCTATTCCTATGCCCTCAGCCATACTTTTTTTGTGTGTGTGTGTGTTTTTGAGACAGGGTCTCGCTATGCAGTTGAGGCTGGCCTTGAGCTCACTTTTGTAGCCCAGGCTGGTCTTGAACTCACAATGATCCTCCTGCCTCAGCCTCCCAAGTGCTGGGATTACAGGTGTGCGCCACCACACCCAGCTCCTCCTCAGCCATACTTTAAGACCCTCCTCAAAAGTCACTTTTCTTGGGAAATAACTAGGTTGGTTTCTTATTTTAGACCTTAAATAAATATTTGAATGAATAAACGAATAAATAAATGAATGAGATTTTTGAGTTAATATGTCTTCCCCCAAAGTTGGTATTTACTTCTATTTTAGCATTTATCAAATATTCCCATAATGGAATATATAAATACACAAATGTATAAATCTCATTCCTTTAAAAGCTCTGACTTGGACTGACTCATTTTTATTTTCCAGAACCCAGCAATTTATGGAATATAAAGTGTGCTACTTAGCATTAGCTTGTTCAGTAAATGGACCTGCTTCTAAATACCAGGCTATGATACTTGATATTTCCTCCCAGTTAATGTATAATCTGTGTATCACTGTTCAAAAAGCTTTATATTTCTTCTCATTGTGAAAGGAAAACACATTAAAATTTTCAGATATTCCTTAAAATAATCTTTATAATTCAAACATTCCTTTATGAGCACATGTACATCATAATATCTGGTATATGTGACAAGTACAAAATGAAATTTCCTGTTGTGTCCAAAAAGGACATGGCCTGTTCCTGTTCTTTAACTACTAATAGGTCAGTCCCCCTATCCCAGGAATTGTCTGTTTCATTTATTCTGTTCTATGTTATTTTTATTTATAAGAGCAGACCTTCCCTCAGTCTGTGCAGTGCAGTGCAGTCACACCCTGACTGCCTTGGCATCATTTCCTTTAGCTTGATTAAGTACTTGTTGCCAACTTCCTAAGTGAGAAGATTTATGGAACAATATGCTCTTTCAACCCCACCAACACTTTTTAACCTTGATTGAACAGCAATTAATTTATGGTTTAATTAATTCAAGGCCAAGAAGTACAATCTAGGGGCACTTTTATTCTCATAGATGTTTAATTTATGTACTCTCTACCTTAGGTTAGAAACTGAAGTTAGAGTGTTGCCTTATCAGTGACTCTTGCTAATTAGAAAATATTAATTCTCCTTGCCATAATTTGCTTCAGGCCAAAGGTGGGTTGGAGTTAAAAGGACCATAACGCGGCAGAAAGAATGTCTCTAGAGGCATCAAAATATTATCGCATGGATTTAAAGTGATGACACAGGGAACCTATCTGATTGGATATATAGACCCTTACTTAAGGAAGTCTTATCAATTACAACAAATTACATAGGTAGCAATAATGTGATAAAGAAAATAAGCTAAGGGAAACTAACTTTGGTTTTTGCATCTATAAAATGGTCTTCCTTCAAGATGGGTTGTTTCATAGCAACTTTTTCTTGTCCATAGATTTGCAAAAATAAGTGTTTGCAGACATGTTCAATGAAGCTAAGCTTCCTAGTGTAATTTCTTTCAGGATAATCTCACCTATATCTAAAAAACATTGCCCAATTTTTTTTTTCTTTTTGGCAGAACTGGAGATCAAACTCAGGACCTTGCCCTTGCCAGGCAGGCACTTGTGCCACTGAGCTATCTCCCCAGCCCCTGTGTTTCCCACTTTGATAAAAACATTCTTCTAAATATTTTGATATGTAATTTTTACCAGATGTGAGTCATATTTTGTTGGAATATTTACGTGACCAGGGAAAACTAACAGAAGAGTTAATCCAAGTAACATGAAGGAGACATTCCGTCCTTTGATTACTGTAGCATTTGCCCTTAGGTTGGGAGAGACAGGACACAAAAAGAACTAGGGAACAAATCAAGTCTGGGGAAGGTAGTGAATGAAAGTTCAATTGATTGGGTGGGAGTTTTTGTGGTATCACAATAAGCCAAAGGAAAGAAAACAATTGTATTCATATGTAAAGAATTTGTAAAGTTGCATCTTTTTTTAAAAATTTTCTTTTATTTATTATTTTTCTTTCAGAACCTTTGTTTATTCACTCATTTTTATGGCCAGCTCAGCCCGCCCTGAGGGCAGAGCTGGCGTAGCATGTGGTGCCGGGGATCGAACTGCAGTCCCTGAAGCCGCCCAAGCTTTCCTAAGCAGGCACTTTAGACCACTGAGCCATCCCGCTGGGCCCAAAGTTGCATCTTTACATTGAACAAGTACTGGGGCCAGAGAAATAGCTCAGTAGAAGCACTTGCCTGGCAAGTGCAAGGGCCTGAGTTCAATCCTGGCTCCTGCAAAAACAACACAGCAGCAACAACAAAAACAACAGCATTGAGCATGTACTGCTTCCTATCAAAATAAATGTAGATTTTTTTCTGCAGTTTATACATTTAAAAAAAAAATAATGGCTGGCGATGGAATCCCAGTGCTTGAATGTGCTAGGTAAGTGTGTTAACACACAGCTGTAACCCCTACTCCCAAAACTCCTTAAAATGATATAACTAAGCAGCAAGAATTAGGATCTCTCTCTCTCTCCCTCTCTCTGTGTCTCTCTTTGTGTTTTAGTAAGGGCCTACAGGGTCCCACCACATAGACTGGACTCATAGTGATCTGCCTGTGTTCACCCTCCTAAAGAGCCAGGATCACAGGTTGAGCCACCACTCCCAGTCTCCGTCCCAGCCTCAGCATGCCCCAGGGAGGGGCTAGCATAGCATGCCATGGATCTAACCCTGCCGCTGTGCTCTGCCTAAGCAGGCACTTGAATCCACTGAGCTATTTGGCCTGCCCAAGAACTAGAATATGAATCCAGGCATATTACCTACAGAGGATCTTATGCAGATGCAGACCCCCAGCTATTTATATGGGACCTAGTAATCTTTTTTTTTTTTTTTTTTTCTTCAGTCTTGGTTATCCAACCCAAGGCCTTCAAACTGAATGCACTGAGCTATTTCTCAGGTCCTTTTTTTCCCAGACAAAATTACATTAAGTTAGCTAGATTTCTCAGGCTGGAATTGAACTTGGGAGCCTTCTGCTTCAGTGTTAGTCCTTGGATTACAGTGTAAATAATTAGCATGTCAAACCTGTAACATTCACTGTATTATGAATAGCTAAATGAGATAGAAATTAATATACTACCAGAGAAAGACTAGGCTCCCTTGGGCCAGTGAGATATCTCAGTGGTCTAAAGCATCTGCTTGGGCAACTGCAGGGACCGTAGTTGGATCCCCGGCACCACATGCTGTGCCAGCCCCACCCCCCAGGGCAGGGTAAGCGGGCCATAACATAAATAAATAAAGTTAAAAAAACAAAGACTGGGCCCACAAGAAAGGCAGCAGAAAAAATAAAAACGTTTGAATTGTGTCTGGAGGCTCACCTGAAGAAGGCCAGGCCTCAAGATAAAAGACGCAATGGCTAGGCAAGGGCTGTTGGAATGTGAGGGCAATCTGGCTGTGACATCTGTCACCCCATGACCACCAGGGTTGAAATTAGTATTGTTACTTCTTAAAATAATTTTACTTTCCCCTCCTGTGGACTAATTTCTATAGACTGTTCTATCATGTATTTTTATTTATTTATTTATTTATTTATTTATTTATTTGATTAGTTCTAGTTATTTTGTGTGAGTGAGGATTAGACCTAGAGCCTTTGCACTGAGCTATATCCCCAGCCATTTTCATTTGTTTTATTCTTTTTTTTTTTGGTGCTGAGGACTGAACCCAGGGCTTCCAGCTTGCTAAGCAAGCATTCTACTGCTGAGCCAAACCCCCAGCCCCCTCCTTTTAATTTATTTTGAGACAGTGATATAAGAGTAATACAACTTTCATCCTTTTAGATATAAATATGCTTTCAGATATAAATATGCTGAGTTCATGGTTGTGAAACACTGAGGAATGAAATGAAAACACTACAGGAAGAAGCCAAGAGGGTTTCATTGGAAATTAGAACAGAACAGGAGAGGTCCCAAGTCGGGTGGCTACTGAGGCTCTTTGTCAGGGATAACTTATACAGCAAAGTCATAACATGACTGATGTGAGTCAATTTAGAGCCTATGGAATTTGAAGTACAGCTGTTTACTAATATTAATCCAACAGGAAAACAAATCAAGTAGCAAGGGGAGCTGGCAAGGGCACAGGCATATTTGGGAGGGGGTGGGACCAGTTGCTCTGGTCACCAAGTTGAACTTCTTGGACCAGGTGGAAGTAACTACAGTATAATTCCAAGTTGCTGCTTATTCCTTAGGGAAGCATATAGGCCTGGTCTTCTTCAGACGAGCCTCCAGCCACAATTTTGATGTTATTTCTCAGCAGAACTCCTCAAGAGCCCAGTTTTTATCTGACTGTGTATTAATTTATATCTAATTTGTTGCCTATAATGATCTTGATAAGTTACTAGATTTCTCAGGCTGGGGTCAAACACCTGATCTTCCTGCTTCTGTCTCCCAGAGTACTGGCATTACCAGGGTGTACTCCCACACCCAGCTGTTTTCTATCAATTTTAATGTTTGTGTGCATTTTCGTGTAAATAGGCCTTCTCAAACTTGGGCATATAGTAATGTGAAAATATTCATGGGCATACCATTCATATGAATGTGCTGGACTACAATAGATGTGCTTGAGCACTTTATTTTTCTGCCACTCTCACGATCTCATCTGCGGCATGATACTCATGGTGCTGTTGATTTTCATGATTAGGAAACTAATTCTCTTCAGAATTTTAAAGAATTTTGGCAATTTCTATTTAGCTTTATTGCTAAAAATGATATTATGCATTTAACGTAGGTAATTAAAAATTCTAAGCATGCTGGGCATGGTGGTTCAAACCTGTAATCCTAGCACTTGGGAGGTTGAGGCAGGAGGATCAGTGTGAGTTTGAGACCAGCCTGGGCTACAAAAGTGAGCTCAAGGTCAGTCTCAACTGCATGGCGAGATCCTGTCCCAAAAAGAAAAAAAAAAATTCCAAGCATTCCAGTAGTGAACTGAATAGCCTGAAGCATCAAGATTATTTAATTATTTTTGTTTCCATAATAAAAGTTTTGATTGAGAAGATATTTTGTGATTATAGCTTCATGTAATTCCTTAAATGAAGACAAAATAAGGATTGTAGTGTATTCAGTAATTTGGTAGAAAGGTAAATTGTTACATTTCAAGTGAAAAAAAGATTTTTTTTCATTTTCTATGTTTTATCTTTGATATAGTTATACATTTATTTGAATGATTATTTTACAACTCCCAAAATGAATTTTTACAAGTGTAATTAAAAGTCTCTGTCTCAATCATCTATCTATCTTTCTATCTATTATCTATTTTTCTAACCTATCTGGGCAATCTACATAACTATATGTATCTACCTACCTATTTGATATCATATTACAATGAATTCTTTTTTTTAGAATTTTTTTTCTTGTTTCAGAACTTGTTGTTTATTTATTTATTTTTATGGCCGGCTCAGCCTGCCCTGAGGGCAGGGCTGGCGCAGCATGTGGTGCTGGGGAGTGAGCCTCGGTCCTTGCAGCCACCTAAACTTTCCTAAGCAGGTGCTTTAGACCACTGAGCCATCCTGCTGGGCCCCACAATGAATTTTTGTAGAGAATTTTTTTTGTGGTAACAAAGGTGGTCCATTAGCTGGAAGTTTGAAATCTTTTTGATTTTGTGAAAATTTTCACTGTAATGGTATTTTTTGGACATTATTTCCTTAAACATTTAATCTAACCCCTATGGAGATATTTGCCACTAAACATATCCATTTGATGGGATAGCATTATTAAGACAATAGACTGCATACAAATCTTTGGAAGGAATAGATGTGAATATTTGCATTTAGGTTGATTGTAGAACTTTTTGAATGTTTCATTATTCTGAAAAATGTGGTATATATATTCAATGAAATACTGCTTAGCTATAAAGAAAGACATATTTGAGTAATTTGTAGGAAAATGGATGTACTTTAAGGCCACAGTGACAAATGAGATAAATCTGACTTAGAAGGTTAAATATTACATGGTTCTTTTTATATGATAAAACCAAAATATAAGTAATTTCAAAAGCAAAGTAAAAGATAGTGGTAAACAGGGAGATAAATTATGCAGAGAAGGACAGGGGGAGGGCAGGGGGAAGAATAAAAGTGATTAAGACACAATATATGTCTGTGCCAGTTCCCCAAGATGAATGTAATTATTATGCATCACAAACCTATACTAAGGAAAAAATGCTCAGCAGGGATGGACTCTATTTGTCAACATTTTCTTGTTTGTTTTTTTGTTTTTTGCTTGGCTGAGGCTGCCTTAAGGGCAGGTGTCATTCTCCATGTGGAGGTGGGAAGTGAACTGCAGTCCCTGCGCCTGAGAGACTTTGCTGAATCATGTGCTTTAACCAACTGAGCTACCTGGCAAGCCCCCTATTTGTCTATATTTTGAAAACAGGGACAGACATCTAACTACATGTGGTAGATATGGGTATTTCAAGATTCTAACGTGATTGAGGAACAATAAAATGTGCAATATCCTTTACATACTACCATTCAGTTACTTATTCGTTGAACAATGAAAAAAATTTATTTTATGCAAAACGGAGTTATTGTATAAACATTCACATGTGCAAACCTAACTCAGCATTGTTCAAAAAAAATCTTACAAGTTGGGATGTTGTGGCGCATGCTTGTAATTCCAGCACTAATAAAACTGAGGCAGGAGTATCACTGCGAGTTAGGGGCCAGCCTGGGCTACATAATGAGTTTAAGGCTAGCCTAAACTATATAGCAAGACCCTGTGTCAAAAAATAAAACTAAACTATTTTTAAATATCTTGCAAATAGCTACAAACTAAAAAATAATGACTAGGAATAAAATCTTTAGTATGCTCAACATGTTTTACAATAACCACAGGCAAAACTTCGATGTTATTTACTGTGTTTCAGACACTGTTGTAGGTGATTTATTTATCATATTGTTTAGTCCTTGTATCAGGTGAGGTATATACCATCTTACTAATTAAGTAATTATCTAGTTTATTTATTTGCTGCAGTACTGGGAATTGAACCCAAATCCTTCAAATTGAGTTACATCTCCAAGCTCAGACAACTTTTCTTGAGAAAGCATCTTATCAAGTTGGCTAAATAGCCCAGCATTGCCTTGAGCTTGAAATATCACTTCCTCAGTCTCCCAGAGTGCTAGGATTGCAGGTGTGGGCAGGCACACCTAGCTTTATCACCTGCATTTTAAAGATGAGTAATCTTTCTTCTCATCACTATTGTCCTTTATCCTGTATATGTTATTACCGTTTCCTTCTGCAGCCCTTCTGGCCTCTGTGCTCCAAGCTTCAGATTTCTATGAACTTAAAATCCTGTCCACTTTGTGTGAGTACTACTACTACTACTACTACTACTACTACTTGAGAAAAGCCTAGCTAAGTTTTGCCTCCCTTTAAGAGTTAATTCCTCTTGCTAGCATGATGGTATTACAACTGTAATATCAGCATTCCTGGAGACTGAGGCAGGAAAATCATAAATTCAAGTCCAGCCTGGGCAACTTAGGGAAAACTGGTCTGTAAAGTAAAGACTAAAAAAGGAGCTGGATGGGGCTGGGGAAATTGCTCCGTGGCACAAGTGCCTGCTTGGCAACTGCAAGGTCGTGACTTTGAACCCCAGTCTCGAAAAAAAAAAAAAAAAAAAAAAAAAGAGCTGGAAATGTAGCTCAATGAAGAATCCTTGGGTTCAATCCCCAGGAATACATGAGTACCTATACACACAAATCAGTTCTTCTAATGGGTATACACTGGTAGAAGTGAAGTCAGTATGTCAAAGAACCACTCACTGCATTTCCATGTTTATTGCAGACCTACTCAAATAGCCAATAAATGGAAATAACCTAAGTGTCCAATGTCTGGTGAAGGTATATACACAGAACAGGATGCTAATTAGTTAAAAGATCAATGAAATCATGTCATTCGCGACCATGTGGATGGAACTTAGGTGATTATTTAAGTCAAGTAAGTCAGCCAAAGAAAGGTAAGTACAGTATTGCATGCTGCCCCCATATGTGGACTGAGTATGTAATTACCATAGGCTAGAGTAGGTAATGGGTCAGGAATGGGGAAAGGGTCATCAGCGGATACTAGGACAAGAGGTTATGATAAATGTGCTGTTCTCCAAGAAGATGACTGTAGTTAGTGATAATCACTGTATATTTCAAAAAGATGGGAGAAAGGATTTTGAATGTCTTTACCATAAAGAAATGAAAAAGCCAGGTGTGGGGGCCCAGCAGGATGGCTCAGTGGTCTAAAGCCCCTGCTTGGGAAAGCTTGGGTGGCTGCAGGGACCACGGTTCCATCCCCGGCACCACATGCTGTGCCAGCCCTGCCCTCAGGGCGGGCTGAGCCAGCCATAAAAAAATAAATAAAGTTCTTTTTTTTTTTTTCTTTCTTCATTTTTATTGTTTCTTTTTCTTGTTCTTAAAGTTTCTGTAAATTGCCCAAGTTTGTCCTGAATTCCCAGTCCCTAACCTCTTGAGCAGGTGGGATTATAGACATTTACCACCATAACTGGCTAACTGCATTGATTTCTCAGTTACGTTTGATCTCTGAAAACTTCAGTTGCTCTGATTGTATAATAGTTCTGTGATAAACAAAAGTTCTGAAACAAGAAAAAAAAATTTATCATTTAAAAAAAAGAAAAAAGCCGGGTGTGGTGGCACACGCCTGTAATCTCAGCACTTGGGAGGCTGAGGCAGGAGGATCAGTGTGAGTTCGAGACCAGCCTGGGCTACAAAAGTGAGCTCAAGGCCAGCCTGAACTGCATAGCGAGACTCTGTCTCAAAAAGACAAAACAAAACAAAACAAAACCACAAAAGAAATGAAAAATATTTGAGACCACATATATTTAAGTTGTTTAGAACTTTACACAATTATATACATGTATCAAAATATGTCATGGTACTCCAATAATATGTCCAATGTTATGTGTTTATGTAACAGTTAAACATTTTACTGTTTTAAAAAAAGATAAGCAAGTAGAACCCAAGGAAAGTAAGAGTCAGCTACACAACAGCTAATGGTGCTTAACAGCCTTAAATTACAAGAAGTTGAAGCACTAAGAGGATCTGACTCAACATTTTATAGCGTAAATCTGCAATTAATGAGAAGCATTGGGACATTCTGTTTCTTGTAAGCATAAATATCATCTTGTTTTTTTTTTTCTTTTTTTCTTTCTTGGTGGTGGTACCAGGGATTGAACTCAGGGTCTTACAATTGCTGGGCAAACACTGCTTTCACCGAGCCGTTTCCCTGGCCCCTCATAAGTGTAAATACGATAAAGCAGGAATCCTAAGTCATCCCATAACCAAACAACTATACGGAAACATTAGCATTCTGCAGCACAGTTAAAATCCTCAAGCAATCCTCCATTTTAATCACTGTGAAATGATGAAGTTTCAAAATCTTTCCCACATAATTTTCAAAAAATGTGAAAAAATGATTTTTTTCTTGAGATGGTACTAGTAAGGAGAAAGTGTCAGTGTTCCTGAGAAATGTAATTTTTATAAAGTTTCTTACTAGAACCGGGTATGTCCAGTGTACATTGAAAAGACTGAAGCTAGTAAATTTCTTTTTTCCTATGCGCAGGTTAAAGTAGGACAAAAACTTGAATTTGAGGCATGGCAGTGTTTGCAAGAAATGTTTCTGACTTGAATTTACCTATATTTCATTTAATCTGAATTGAGAATATAGTGATGAAGGGCAAATATATCATTAGAATCCGAAGTGTATGCAGCAGTATTTTTGTACATGTGGTACTAAGTATGGAATATATATATATATATAGTTAATCTGCAGATAAAAGAGAAGAAATGTAGGGGATGAGATAATCCTTAGTGTTTTTCCTAGTTTAATTATTACAATTGGGCAAAGGTGAGAGGTGAACACTAATTTTTCTTATCCACAAAACTCAAGATATATTCCTCTAAATTATTATTTAAAATCAAAATACATTAAAATTTTGTCTCAGGGACTATTTTGGGGATTCGAGATTTGGCTTTGTGTTGTTTATTTATTCATGCAAAGAAAATCCTCCCTTTGAGCCTTTAGAACAAGGTACAGCATTTAGACTAAATCTGTATGGCCAACTTCAATTTCCTATATTTACAATGAAGTCTCCCAAGCATTTGAAAACCTTTAATTCGTATTTTTCTTTATAATCAAGAGATAGATAATCCTGACCTGTGAAATCATAGAGACTTTCTCTGACCAAATTGTTCATGACCTACTTATCTTTTTCTTCCCCCTCAAAATTTAAAAATATGCTTCAGAGAGAAATTTCTCTATGTGTATATGTATATTGAAGCGAGTGTTTGCTTTTGGCTTTCTTCAAAATTTTGGAAATGTTTTTTAACTTTATTGTTTGTGTTATGCACATTCATGTGGTCCCACTTAGGAGAACACAGGGACTGGGGATTCGAACCCCCCCCACCTACCTCTAGGGTACATGGAGAAGGGAATTGAGACTGAGCATGGTGGTGCATGCGTGTAATGTTAGGTGACAGGCTAAAAACAGAAGGATCAC
>PVJA010047579.1:0-14584 GCA_004027025.1 Myocastor coypus
AAAAAAAAAAAAAAAAAAAAAAAAAAAAAAAAAAAAAAAAAAAAAAAAAAAAAAAAATAAAGCACCCAAACCAAAAATCAACCAACCAAACAAACCCCAACAGCCAAGCATACATCTCTAATTTTTAAAATTTTAGTCTTTTCGTTGGATTTTTCCCTTTCTTCTTTTTGCTCTCTTTTTAATGTTTTTCTGGGGTTATGGCTCAGTTTTGAGCGAAGGTTTACATTTTTTTTAAATCTGCCTCCAGCCCGCCTTGGTCTTCTAGCGCGAGTTCCTCGACTCAAAAAAAATCTCTCGTTGGCGTTTTCTCTTTCCTTTTTTTTTTTTTTTTTTTTCCAATATTTTCAAGGGGGAGGAGATTTTCTACAAGCAAAGGTTGTTTTCATGTTTGGGATTCAGGAAAGCATCCAGCGGAGTGGAAGCAGCATGAAGGAGGAGCCGCTGGGCAGCGGCATGAACGCGGTGCGGACGTGGATGCAGGGCGCCGGGGTGCTGGACGCCAACACGGCGGCGCAGAGGTGGGTACAGCGCGGGGACGCGGGGGGCGGCGGGGCTGGGGGTGCCGACCGCGCCGTGCCTCCGCGCCCGCTCCGCGCCGCTTGCCCCGGGGCTCCGCGCTCCCGGGCTGCGCCGCTCACGTCGCCTGCGGCCGGAGGCGAGGAGCTCGCGCTCGGCCGGCGCTCTCCGGCGCTTGGGCTGCGACTGTTTTCATTTTGTTTTACCCCAGAAGAGGCGTCTGAGCGGCGTGATGTTGGGTGTCTGTGTTTTTATGAGATGGCTCTTTTCTTTCCTGGCTAGCTTCATTTTTTTCTTTTCTTTTTTCTTCTGTTCTCTGTCTTTTTTCTTTCTTCATTCTCTTTTGCTTTTTATTCTGCTCTCTCTGCTCCTCGCAGTCTTTCTTCCCCTCTCCTTTCCTTTCTCCATTTTCTTCTTTAATTCCCCTCTCTCCTTTCCCTGGTCACCTTCATTCCTCCTTTGCTCCCTTCCACCTTTCCTTCCTCTTTTCCCCATGCTTTCCTCTCCTCTCCTTTCCTTGCTACCTTTCTTTTCTGCGTTTTCTCCCCATTTCTCCCTGGAGTCTTCTCTTATTTCTCCTAGCTGGTTCTCCCTCCCTCACTCTCCACTCTGTTTTTTCCTTGGTCCACCCCTAGAAATAGCAGCTCCCAACTTTAACTCTGACATCTAAAGATGTTCTCCAAGCCCTGTCACACTGGCCCCTTCCAGCCCTGAGACCCTGGAAGCTCCCCAAGATGCAGGACAGGGTGGCCAGGAGCCACTGCCCTAGGGGGCTGACTTGAGGAACTTTTCTGGGCACACCTAGTGCCGTTTTCTGGAGCTGGAGGTCCCAAGCGAGAAATGGTCCCTTTTTAATTCCTGGCCATGGGCTGGGCTTCAGAGAATGGGAAATCTGGTGGCCCCAGGCCTTATCCGATGCAGAGAGTGCGGAAGGGGAAGAAGGAAAATGACTAATTACATCATCTCCAGCTTCCCGGGGCTGGAGACAAGTGTTCCCTGCTCTGATCCCATCTCTGTTCAGCAGAAGGTTGGGGGTGGTTGATAGTGAGAGTGAATTGGGTGACTAGGCTGGAAGCGAAAGTGAGTGTGCGCGGCGCGCGTGTCTGTGTCTGTGGCTCTGTGCGCCCCTGTGGGGCACGTCCGCTGTCAGTAGCCACCAGCGCCCCGGGCGCCCATCACTGCAGTGCCGGGCGGGCATCCTCTGCCAGAAGACCTGCTCTTAGGATTTCAGGAATGACTATGAGGATTTCAGGCGAACAGCAAAACTTCATCCGCAGAGATCTACCCAAAACGTCCCAGTCCTTTTACTCATATGAGCCAACCAACCCCCGACATCTCTGAGTCGCACCGTGGGACTCTCCGCAAACCTTTTTCTGGGGTGGAAATTTAGCTTCCGAGGCTGTCGCCCGCTGTCGCCCGAGGCGCGGGAGTTCTCTGGGGTGGGGGTGGGTGGCTGCAGCTGCGTGCAGCCAGAGCGTCCCCACCCTTCCCACCTGCCCAGTACCTCAGACGTGAGATTCGAAGGAGATGCGAACCCTGTCCCATACTCCCTCCTTCTAAGTTGTAAACCTTTGAGTTTTTTGCTCGGAGCTGAGTAGTTTCACCTCATTTATCTCCACTTTTGTTCCTCCCCACGCAGCGCGCTTCGGGTCAGAGTAAAAGCTTAACAGAGCTTCGACTCACGCACGAAACCCGAACAAAACTTTGACACCTCTTTGGCACGTTCTGAGGACATACACTGTCCTGGGCTGGGAGGACTGGCAAGCGCAGGGGCACCGTTGTCTGGGCACTGGCTGCAGCTGGAGCGCCTGAGGGGTCGAGAAGGGCGCCCACTAGATGTTTTGGGGGCAGAGGAGGTGGGTGTTTGGGGGGCTGCTCTTAAGTTGGGGTGACAAGGGAGGCGCGGGTGTCGTCCAGCTTAGCCATCTAACTCTCAGTCTTTGACCACAGCGGGGTGGGTCTGGCCCGGGCTCACTTTGAGAAGCAGCCGCCTTCCAACCTTCGGAAATCCAACTTCTTCCACTTCGTCCTGGCCCTCTACGACAGACAGGGCCAGCCCGTGGAGATCGAGAGGACAGCCTTTGTCGGCTTCGTGGAGAAGGAAAAAGTAAGTGGGCGCAGTGCTGCCTCCCTTGTCCCTGGCTGGGGAAGAGGCTCAGGCGCCCAGGCAGGGCGCTCCTCTGTGAGTGCGAACCATTCATCACACACTCCCGCGAGGGCTCTCCAGAAGCCACTTCCCGTCCCCGGCGAATCTGGGCTTCCGGTCCATGGGGTCTTGCTCCAAAAAGTTCGCACGGAGGCCCCAAGCTGGAACCAGTTGACCCGGCTTCACAGCCTGGAGCCCTGGCGCCTGGCATAAGCCCGTCCTGGACTCCCAAACCATGCAGCGCCTGCTTCTGATGGCACAGGCCCGAGTTCCCAGACCCTGGGTCGAGGATCACCGGTGCTCCCCTCGAGGAATTTTCTGGAAAGGGAGCCAGATATTAGGGATGGGGCGGAGGAGGGGTCACAATGTGCCCTGAGGTCTGCTGCTATCAGGCTGGCCGGCTCACTCACTAGGGGTCCTGGCTTGGGAAAGGGGGAGAGTTGCCCTTACTGTGGTCCACTTGCTCACGCGGCCTCTCTCCCGCGTCTCCTGTTGTCTTTCCGTTCTGCTACAAACTAGGAAGCCAACAGCGAAAAGACCAATAACGGGATTCACTACCGGCTCCAGCTCCTGTACAGCAACGGTGAGGATCCCCGTGGGGTCTGCGCCGGCGGGCGGGGGTTCGGGGCAAGACTAGGGCTCAGGCAGCTCCAAGAGGAGGAAGGCACACCAGCGAAGTGCAGTGGTCCCCCTTCCTTGAGGAGAACCGGCCTCTCTTAATTTTCCTGCTAGGAAGAAAGCTTCACCTTTGGACGTTACCTGAGGCCAGGTGTCGGTGCCTCCGCTCCTCCTGGGCAGCTTTCATTCATTCTGCCCCTCCCCCCCAGAGGCCTGTCCTCTCCACTCCAAAACATAAGGCCCAAGCTTCCTTAGGCTCAGGGGCCTGGAAGCGGTGTTGGCCACGGGGGACGTAGACGGACTCTGCTGTCCGCCAAAGAAAAGTAGCCAAGGGGGCCCCTGACCTATTCCTAGCTGCACATCCTGCAGTCCCGCTTGCCAGAGGCTGGGGCTCCTCTCTGGGTAGAGCGCTAGGGAGTCCTGCCGTGCCTTTCGGGACAGCAGGAGTTCCAGTCCGCGCTGGACCCCTTTCTTTGTGTGTAGCAGTAGTCGTTGGCCTTGTTTAGCTGCTCCTCTCAGGCCGGGTCCCTCCCACTCATTCCTCTCCTGTCCTCATTTTCCCTCTAGGGATAAGGACAGAACAAGACTTCTACGTGCGCCTCATTGACTCCATGACAAAACAAGTAAGTTTCCTAATTCTGCACGCGCCCTGGGGGTGACACTGGGGTCACGAGATTCGGAGAGTGTCGTGAAGTCGGCTGCTGAAGGCAGGAGGGCAGGAGCTCAAACTCTGAAAGCCAGGGTGGACCTAGGACCTCAGCGGCAGCGCGCTTTCCAGGCCCAGCGCACACTTGCGCCTCCGCGTGGGCGGGAAGGCTCGAGGGCTCAGAGGCTGGAGCGGAGCTGGGCCCGGCGGCTCTCCCCGGCCGCGCCCTAGGGCAGGCAGTAAGGACCGAACTTCCTCGGGCTGGACCCGGGAGCGCCAGGGGGTGCCAAGGGTGCCCAGGAACCCCTGGGCCGCCAGAACTCAACTTCTGAAACCCGAGCCAGCCGGGTCTAACCTCGGAGGCCCAAAGTGGAAGAGCCGGAGGGTGGGGGCCCAGGCAGCCTCCCCAGGAAAGGAGAGGTGGGCGGAGAGTGTAGATGGCCACTGCTCAGATTTTTAAAAAAGGGGGTGTCATGGAG
The DNA here is from genome assembly GCA_004027025.1 of Myocastor coypus. Lineage (NCBI taxonomy): Eukaryota > Metazoa > Chordata > Mammalia > Rodentia > Myocastoridae > Myocastor > Myocastor coypus. The sequence continues at coordinate 4,406 of PVJA010047579.1, forward strand.
GGTAGTGTTGGAATAGGGAGCAACAATTGTTAAGGGGATATTTTTGCAAAAAATCCACCCCGCTTTTGCTTCCAAGTCTGGCAGGAAGCCAGGCAGCATGAGTGGGCTTGCGGTCTTAAAGGTACATAGACGCGTTTCCTTAAGCTGCTCAACACGCGGGTGTCAGGCAGTGTACATTAAGGGTGAGTTATGGTTGAAAAGATACAATTATGAGCCGAGTCAGAAGAGAGGCCTGACATTTTAATGAGGCAAAGAAGTTTTTGTTGTTGTTGCTTTTCTCCCCTCTCCTTCTTAATTTTTTAAAAAAATGTTTAGTTTTAGAGTGAAGTAGCTGGTTAGGTAGTTGGAGAACTTAGTAGTAGAAAGAAGACAGCTTTATTGGGTGAGTGAAAGAAGTCTACCAGAGTCTTCACACTTGTCAAGACAGTGGCCCTTACCTAGCCAGCAATTTAGGAAGGAGATTCAAATTTGTTTATTTGATAGTTATTTTTAGATTGTTCCTATTTTATAGTAAAGGAGCTGACCTTTTCTCATAAGGGAGGTGGCTCAGAAAGTTCGAAAGTAAGGAACACACGCATATTTAAAATTTGCTTTTCAATAGGCCCTGTTTTAAATATGTTGTACAAAGTGCATATTGAATTGCGGAGAGTTTTGAATTTCTTAGCAAGAGTCAACTTAGTAAAACTAATTTTGATTATTATATTTCACTGTGACCCAAGTAGCAGAATAGAGTATGAAATCTACTTTTAACACTAATAAATAAACATCTATTAAGATCAATTTCATGGTATTTCTCTAAAGTTTTATTTATTTATTTATTTTGACGATTCTGTTTATTTTGTAGTTGACAGCTTAGATTTGATTCCCATTTATACTTTCAGCCTGGATCTTACTTTCTTTCAATGAGCTGTATTATCCAGTAGGATAATTCTCTAATTGTCTTTCCAGTGGACACTATTTTATATTTAAAAATTTTTTTCCTGCCAAACAAATCCAAAAGCCCCATTTCAGTTGCTTTTTTTTTTTTTCTTTTAAAATACCATGAAGATACCAAGTCTTAGGTGGAGTTTTGCTTTCAAAATTGCCTTTGAAATTCTGAGTATCTTTTCCTGATATTCTCATGATGCTAGAAGGGAGGAGGAGGAGAGTTGAGCTCTAACACATAGCAGCTATGTATTTATTAGGGTCTATACTTTAAAAGATACCAAAGCACACATCGATAAGTATATAAGGCTTGTGCAGCAGTGACTTCTCAAATGTTAAATTATAAGCAGCACTGTGAGTTGAACAGCTTTTAAAAGGCCCCAATTAGGACATATTCGAAGGGCTGCTATCTGGTTCAAACCTCTCTAAAACTTTATTTTAGATCTCCTTATCCAAAGTGTGTTGTCAAGGATTGATTTTTCCCATTATGAAATTAATTGACTTGGCACATGCATATGAAAATGGAGGGGAGAATAATCTTTTGACTTTTGTAAAGCAATACATGAAATACATTTTACTAGCAAGATGACAGAGCTTTTAAAGAAGCTGCAGACAGGAGATAGAAAAGAAGAAAATGTGGCTTGTTTTTATAAGAGCGAGGATGAGAGAGTTGTTTGCCATGTATGCAATTTTACTTTGTTGGTGTGGAGTGACCTGGAAAAGGGTTAGTAATTACCTCAGTTAGTGTAAGAATATCCAGAAAAGGGAAATTTCACACTGTACCTGTGTGCTTTCACAATGATTGTTTGAGTAACCACCTTCTCTGCAGCTTTCACTTTGAAGCAGTTGTTGTTCATCAGTTCATTGCTTGTCCTTTGCTTACTGCTGTACAAGGCTTAGAAGTAGCTTAGCCTCCTGTGCCCACAGTTAATAGAGTGGTTGCCCAAAACACAGAGGTCAGCATGAAGATGCCTGGCTTTTCCTACCTGTGACATAATAATTGATAATCAGCCCCAGTGAATAAAAGTGCTTCTGCATTTACCTTGACATTATTAGACCATTTGATACCCACTTTGATTTAAAGTTCTTAAAATTTTGCTGTTTACTTAAATATCCAGAGACCCCTTCCATCAGATACAAAATTTGAGAGAAGATAGCTGGTTAAATGGCTGCATTTTTCTCTTCTGAAATTCTTCCAAATTTTGATATTTACAGTACAGAATAGGAGGCTGGGGAGATAGCTCCATGGCACAAGTGCCTGCCTGGCAAGTGCAAGTTTGTGAGTTCAAACCCCGATCCCGCAAATAGAAAAAAAAAAATACAGTATAGAATAGAATACTTTTGGCTATGCGATACATTCTAATAATATTATAATTGTGGGGTGAATACCTATTTACTGTCCAGTGGTCTCTGCTTAGTTACTTTATAATAGTGTTTTAATATCAAAGGTATGACTTTGTGTTTGTGATACCATATCCCTGATCCATGTGATGATGTAAAAATTGAAAAGGAATCATGGATCAACAGCATGTAAGACTAGCTGTGCATTTTCATACATTATTTCTGATCTTGAGTGCAGTTAGCAACACTGAAATCAAACAGAAATGTACCCAATCAACCAAGATGTATTGGTATGACACAGTATTTCACACCTTTTCAAAGTGTCTCATTATTCTCCTTTGGGTAAAGACTCTTAGTTTTGGGCTTTACTAGGAATGAAGAAGTTTCATTAGAAGTGAATTTGTAAAGATCTGAGGTTCCTTATCCTTAAGTCTCCTTTATGAAATACATAGGCATAGTATTTTTTTTTTTAAACTGTCTACCAACTGGAAAACAAGGTTTGCTTTTGGGAAAGCTTGCTCAAAACCAAGCTTGACTGGACTAAAAATAGGTTGTTTTCGTGTCATTGCTGTTTTTGGTATTCTATTAGTGAGCATGCAAAAGCCCCTGTAGGATCCAGAAGGTTATGTCTGCTGTATCCGGAAACAGTGTCTACCCCAAAAGCCCACATGAGCCCAGGGGGAGGTCTGAGGTTTAATGTGCCTCCTTTCAGATTTTCTCATGCACTTGAAGTATGATTGCAGTGTGGAATTGCCTCAGCAAGGTATTTATCTTTGTATAGTTAGAAAGTAGCGTATGTAGAAAACAAAACTTTAGCTCATCTCCCGTCTTTTCCATCCATCTTACTTGAAAAGAGTGACTTTTTTATAGTAGTACTTGCAGGATATCAAGTTCCATGAAGTTATCAAAAACGCTATGTTGCCTGCCCTGAAATAATAGTGTTTTTGAAGAGGAATAAACAGTGGTCACATAATCCTTTATATGTATGGGTTTAAAGGTTGGAAACATGGTAAGGGGATGCTGGAAAGGTCCTGACACTGTGCAGGCTCCAAGGCACAGTAGTGGGAAACCCTCCCAGATTGCTCCTCCCAGCCAGATTTCTTTATATATTTGCTTTTGATGCTTCCAGTTTTTTAAGTTATTGATACAAATGCATTTTTCTTTATTGATTGTTTCATTATATGCTGCCACAGCTTCATAGACTTGATTAACAACCCTTTCAGTTCATAGTTCTTCGTTGGCAAATAAACGCATTTTTAGCGTATCAATAAGTTCCAGGGAAGTCCCTAAGCCAGCACAGAGATCCTTCCATACATTTGAAGAAACAAACAAAAAGGATGGAGCAAGTTTATAACCAGGGGCAATATTTCAGCAGCTTTCTGTCTCCTTTGATAACATGTGAAAAATGCAGGTGATTTAAATTTCTTTGCACATACAGGAATGGAGAAGTTTGGAATTTTTATGCATGATCAGGACCTGTGTTTGGGAAAATATAAACTCATCACAGTGGAAAATGTGTTGTTTGGAGTCTGGGGGTGAAAACAAAGCTGATGGTTTTGGAGAGATTGCCGGAGCCAGATGGCCTAGTACTTCCCCAGTCTGGCGGTCCAACTGCTCCCTCCTGGATAATATACAGCCATTTGTTCAGGGATATTTACGCTAGAGCTGTTTCCATGTGAATGTCTGAACAGCATTAAAAATGAACATATTAGTAGGGATGCATTTATCGAACTTGTATGACTGTACAGACAGCCTGTTATCTCTGTCTTTACATATACTGCCGAGAGGGATGAAGAAGTGTTTGAACATTGGCGAATTGTTTACATAGTTGTTGAGCAAGAAAGATTTGGTCTTAGTGAGTAATTAAAATATATAAGCACTTGGAATCAAACTGACGGGAATAATGGTAGCACCCATTGCAAATCTCTGTTGTGAGAAAGAAATGAATTCAGACATGGTAAAGGGCTTTGAATAGTGACCAAAACATGTGAAGTGCTTTATAAATTAGCTGCTTTCATTATTTTATTATTGTTATTACTCTAGTAAGTTGACAACATCAAGCATATCTAGTAATATAGATGTAAATGTAGTTACCATGTGAATAAAAATTTTTTATTATTGCTAAGAAAAGATATATCCTGTGAGATTATTAGATGGGTATATTGCTTTTTTTTTCAGGTATTTGCATAATATAAGGGGATTTTGGTTCTTTGAGACATCAAAGATGCATTCTAAAGCTCCCTGTTTTGGTATACATCCACTTTTATTCAGGGCTGTGATGTAAATGAACAGCATACTGAATATGATGTCATTCCTTTGCGACTTTCCTAATTCACTTCTGAAAATGGGCCTGCTTAGATGCTGAGCTGAAATTACATCTTAGCTATTTGCTCATCAGTAGCCAAACTGCTAATTGAAGCACAAAAATTTCTATTTCACCTGCAATGTTGAATTCTTGTTTGACACAATTCCTTATGAAATGTCAGGTTCCAAGTGTTTCCTTTGGCATGGTTTAACTTTTAACTAAGACTCTCTGACCTACTGGAGACTTCTAGGCTCATGTTGTGAGCACCCTTGTGAAGAGACACGCTGTAGAAGTTAGTGGCTGAATCTACTAATTATTATGACAGTTATGTCGACAGTGCAGGTCTTCATATTGTTATTTGATTAGTTCAGTTCTTGGTAATTTGTGAGCAAAGGTTTGTTGATAGTTCAGATTCAGAGGACATTTCTCTTCTGATGAAAAGGAGCACTTTGTAATCCATGAGCTTGTTCTCTAAGTTGACAAATTAGATTTGAACTCTCAGTTTTATAGAAAAAGGAGTAAGATTTTCAAGGTTGCTGTTTGTTGTAAGTGAAAAATTAGGAGTATGTGTTAGTGACAATTATTCTTTCTTTTTTGAAAATTAATGGTGGTGAGTCTTCTATTTTTTTGCTTCAAGACAAACAAGCAAACAAACAAAAACTCTCAGTGGAAATATTTTGCGTCTAAAAACATTTTGCCAAACCAAAGTTGAAAGTATTCCCTGTGCTTCCTTTATTTTAGTATGGCATACAAAGGGTTAAAACTGCCAGAAAAGTAAACAAAGAAAATCCACACTTAGTTCTGTGTACTTCCTTTGGTCTCCTGTTGAAGTGTGAGCTCAGCGTACATTCATTGTACATTTTTTGTTTTCCAGAGTGGTCTTTTACCATAGTTGATTTCACTTCACTTTTAAGAACTAGTGTTATTTTAGAAAAACAGGGATAAGGCTGTGTGCTTCAAAGGTGGCTTCTAAAACAGTGGCAACTGAGGCACCTTAGTGTATTGGCTGACTTACTGATTAATTTATGTTTAAAGATGCTGCACATTAATTTATTATACAGACTTTGAATTTGATGGCATTTTTTGCACTAATAGTAAAATATCTGCTACTAGTAGTATATCAGGATGTGGAATTTTTAACAACTCATGTTTTTATTGCATTTTCTCTTTTATTTTTTATTTTTTATTTTAATTTTTATTTATTTATTTATTGTTTCAGAACCTTTGTTTGTTTATTCACTCATTTTCATGGCCGGCTCAGCCCGCCCCAAGGGCAGGGCTGGCGCAGCATGTGGTGCCGGGGATCGAACCGCGGTCCCTGAAGCCGCCTAAGTTTCCCCAAGCAGGCGCTTTAGACCACTGAGCCATCCCGCCGGGCCCCATGCATTTTCTCTTTTAGTTAATTATTTAAAATATTTCTTGAGGGCCTGACAAATAGCTCAGTGGATTAAAGTACCTGCAAGCCCTGGGCCTGCCATTCCCTCCCCACCAGGGCATGCTGAGATGGTAACTGAGACTGGTGCACACCTGTAATCCCAGCGCTTGGGAAGGCTGTAAGCAGGCCGATCACTATGAGTCTGATCTAGTGGTGAGACCCTGAGCACCCTGTAAATCCTTCTCTAAAATATATATATATATATATATATATATATATATATATATATATATATATCTTGAAAAAAACCCAACTGGAAAGAGAAGAAAATGTTAAAAAATAATGTGCAATACCTATATTTTTTGTCTGCTTATTAGTGGACAGAGTTCAGAAAAGAGAGGCCACTACATCAGAAAAATAAGGCTAAACAAAATATGTTCAGTTTTGACAACTTTTTTTTTTCATCAGTATCACATAAGTTGTTAAAGTTGAGATGAAGTTATTGCTGCTTACTCTTGTACACCTCTTCCTGTACAAGGAAGCATTCTTACTGCCTAAGGGATTTATTTGCCATTGATAGGGTTAATGTAAACACTGTTTTCATCAAGAAATTGTATTCTTTTTTTGTTTGTTTGTTTCTTAGAGTACAAAGCTCAACTTGGTTGTCCATCAATTGATTTGTATTGATAACACATTCCGTATAATTTCTGTTCTCTCTTGCCCATCCCTGTAGTGGAGCTCCATCTTCACTCCTGATAAACACATTGATTTATTTAACTACTGTTGTCTTTGTTGCTCCCACAGCCCGACTACCTTCCTCCCAGGGAGCAGATGCGTGATTTACTATGGAGGATGACAATAAGCCTTCTTGTTGGTGCTCCATTGTTTGACCCTAAACCAGCTGTCTATTAAAATGGTTTTGCTTAAAACAGTTGATGCTGTCTTATCCGCTCCTGGGATCTCCCAGCTGACCCAACCTCAAGCAGCTTCCCTCACTCCCCACGGAGGCACATATTTGAATTAGGAAGAAATGCAAAAACTTTCCCCTAAGTTATGTCAGAGAATCTGTATGCTGTTGGGTTACAGCCTGGCTTTGTTGTACTGTGAACCGACCTTGACATGTGTGCTAAGTGTAAATGGTAGAGACTTGATTAGGGCTGGAGGAGACCTTAGGAGAATTTTTGTTTTTAAGTCTGTCTTGCTTTTGTGACTGCATCAGAGATGTTATGTCATCAGAATGTTGATTTCAGGGTCCAGGCATTCTCTGTATGCATTGAAAAACCTTCCTTAATAAGATAGCTTGTATGAGGTTGGAGGTGCCTTTGCCTTTGAGTTCCATGTGAAAGCTACTCCTCGGGGCACTAGTTCACTGCAGCTGCAGGGTTTTTAGTCCTAGTCCATGATGGGGTTTTGCTTGCTTTTCTTTCAGAAGTCAGAGGCGCAAAACTTGTTTCTCTGCCTTTATGTGGTGAGAAAATTGTTCTGTCCAGGCCTAAGGATAGAGAGAGCAGAAACTCCTTGCTTCCAGCTCTCCCTGGAGTTCCTAATTATTTCAGAGCAAATCCAAACTCCTGGTTTCATTTTTCTATGCTTGATTTGGAGAAAGATTCCCTGTTTTGACTCCGCTGCCAGAAGCGAAGTGGCAGATTGGTATTTGGTAAAGAGATGTATTACAGAGGCTCTGGGCCTCCAACAAATGTTGCTCAGTTATGAACGAAAAACATGGGACTTCAGGGAGTCCATGTCGTCCACTGCTTGGGGGAATCTACAGCAGATTTGCATTGCAGCAGATCTTTAATGAGATAATATCTTGGGACCAGTAGCTCCAGTAAAAATAATATCCATACTATCTAGAAATCATAAAAATAAGAAGTTCCAATGTAACTCACTACCCACAAATTCTCCAGACTCCTTTTTTTTTTTTTAACAGTTGGGAGAAACTCATCAATATGTATGAATTTATTTACCAAGTTTCTTGTTCTAGTTTGGCAAGGCAAATGCTAAAGTTGAAGTAGAGGTTATCTAGAGCATTAAGGGAACATACAAACAGTTTTGTAGTAATAGCATTTTGCAGAAATGCATCATAAATTTTTTTTAGCACCATGTATTAGATCCAATCAGTAATTTACTTTAAAAATAATTTCCAACCGTGATCATAGGAAATTATAAGAAGCAGATCTGATTTTTGATTTTCGGTACATTTTTAATTAATGCTTTTTTTTTTTTTTTTTGTGAGTAAAGTAACTTTTTGGGTTATTTGAGGTCTTTTAAGAATATAAGAAGGACTGGCCAGCTAGCTCAGTGGACCAAAGCGCTTGCTTAGGCAGAGCACAGCAGCAGCGGTGTTCGATCCCTGGCATATTGTCCCGGTCTGTCCCTGGGGTGTGCTAAGACAGCCATTGAGATTGGATGTGGTGGCACACGCCTGTGATCTCAGCATTTGGGAGGCTGAAAATAGGAGATTCACTATAAGTCTGATCTACATAGTGAGACCCTATAGACCCTGTCCTAAATACACACACAAAAAAAGAAAGAAGGAAAGAAAGAAAGAAAGAAAGAAAGAAAGAAAGAAAGAAAGAAAGAAAGAAAGAAAACTTGGGTTGGTGGTACACATCTATAATCCCAGTGCTCAAGAGGTTGAGGCAGGATGATCACTGCAAGTTTGAGGCTAGCCTTGGCTACATAATGAGACCCATCTGAAAGCAGAACAAAACAAAGCAAAACAAAACATCCCACAACAACAACAACCAAACAAAACAGCAAGAATGCAAGAGGATCACCTCTGCATGTTAAAACTAGAAGACAGATAAGAATTTTATTTATTTATTTATTTATTTTTCTTGTTTCAGAATCTTTGTTTATTCACTCATTTTTATGACTGGCTCAGCCCACCCTGAGGACAGGGCTGGCACAGCATGTGGTGCCGGGGATCGGGGATCGAACCGGGGTCCCTGAAGCCGCCCAAGCTTTCCCAAGCAGGTGCTTTAGACCACTGAGCCATCCCGCCAGGCCTCCAAAGACATAAAAATTAAGGAGGCAAGGGTAAAACTGTGTAGCGGAAAACCTAGCCAGTGATCTCTGTGATAATGCAGCATCACCTCAGACAAATAGTCACAATTTATGTTGCTAGCAGTGGAACTATGGGCAGCAAGACCTGAAACCAGGACTCCCACCCAGTGTTCCTGACAGGACTTTACTCTGTGACCAAGAAAACTCCAGCTGAGGGGTGGTCTACACAATAACTAACTTGTCTTCTTCAAAGATATTGCAAATTAAACAAGATTCCAGACTGTTCCATTTTAAAGGATAAATAGCAAGTCAATATAATGATTAGCACTGGATTTTCTTTTGCTGCAGAAGATATTATTGGGCAATTAATAAATATCAATAAGGTCTAGAGATTAGATTATTTTGTTGTCTCAATGTTAATTTTCTGATTTAGATCATTGTAATGGTTATATAAGAGAATTGTATGTTTGAAGGAAATATATTGTAATATTCAGGACATGCCTGTAGTTTACTGAAAGGTGATTTAGGGGGAAAAAGAAGGAATGAATCGAACTTAATAGAACACAAACACCTTTGAGGAATCTGAATATGAACCTGGAAGACTTCATTGTGTATGCTTACAACTGTTCCATAAGCTTAGCAATATGTCAAAGTAAAAATATTTTAAAACAATAAAGGATTATGATGGGCTAGCCATAAAAATGTTTTTGATGGATGCCTCAAGGCAAGTTCACTTCCTTAATGCTTAATTTTTTGCCAACATGGGCCCTGCATTCAAATGTCATACTCTGAGCCAGATCTGAGCATCCAGATGTGCTGGACCTCCAGTGGAGCCCATCATACAGCCCCTGGAAGTCTCAGGTTCAAAAGCAAAGCTCAACTCAGGATATAAGAGAACCTGTGCTGTAATATCCTATGACTCAGAGGTGTCCCAAATTTTCTGGTCAAGGAGATTATGGGACCTCAGAGGAAAGGGATAAATGAACTATAGTGCATCTAAGGAGAGTCACCCAGAGAAAAACATTCTCTCAGGCTTTCACAGAAAGCAAACTGGCCAAGCAATGGCCGTGACTAGTCCCGAAGGCTGACACTAACAACTGTTCTACAAAGCACTGTACATGGTCCCAAACTTAATCCTGAGGGGATTTGACCCTGGAAGATACAAAAAAAATGAATGTTTTGTTATACAGGTCTTGCTTTGACTTGCCCTTGATCACCCAGAAAA
>PVJA010047580.1:0-14584 GCA_004027025.1 Myocastor coypus
TCCTTGACCAGGAAATTTGGGACACCTCTGAGTTATAGGATATTACAGCACAGGTTCTCTTACATCCTGGGTCTTTATTGACCTTGAAGGGCTAGGGCCAAAATATTGGCTATCCTTATAGCCCTTCTTTTTCTCCAATTGTCGATCTGTTAACTTACATTCTCAACCCTCCAGCAGAAAAGTTTCGTGATACTATTACTCTATAACATAGGTACTGGGCTTATCATCATTGGCTTTCTGAGTCCTCTAATCTTTATAATTTCCCATCTTCTTTGGGCTTTGAGCTCAACTTGCTGTTCTTTTTCTAGGAGCCTGAGACACAGCATAAGATTGTTTATTTGGGCTCATTCTGTTTTCCTGATGTAAGAATTTACCACTATAGCGCCAGGTGTGGTGGTGCACGCCTGTAATCCCAGCACTCGGGAGGCTGAGGCAGGAGGATTGGTGTGAGTTTGAGACCATCCTGGGCTACAAAAGTGAGCTCAAGGCCAGCCTCAACTGCATAGCGAGACCCTGTCTCAAAAAGACAAAACAAAAAAAAGAATTTACCACTATAAATTTCCCTCTTCACACTGCTTTCATTTGTCCCACAGGTTCCAGTAAGTTGTATCTACATTTTTATTTGATTATAAATATTATTTAATTTCTTCTTTAATTTCCTCTGTAACCATTTCTTCATTGCTCAGGAGGGTGTTATATAATTTCATGTGTTTATGGAGTTTTTGAGATTTCTTTTGTCAATAATTTCCAGTTTCATCCCACTGTGCTCAGTAATATGTATGGGATAATTTCAATTCCTTTACATTTACTGAAGGATGTTATATGTGTTAGCATATGGTCTATTTTGGAGAACACCCCATGTTCTGAGAAGACCGTATGCTGATGTTGGGTGGAACACTTAGCAAAAGTTCTGCTAAATCCATTTCCTCACAAGCTTGGTTTAGCTCTATTATTTCTTTGCTCATTTTTTGCTTAATTGATCTATCTCTTCATGACCATTGAGTTTTACAATTGTGTTATCGCTTATTTGATTTTTCATGTCTGTTAAAATTTGCCTTATATAGTTGGGTACTCCTATATTTGATGCATATATTTATCTCTTCTTCTCACACTTTTTCCCTAACAAGTATGTGGTGACCTTTTCATCTCTTTTGATCATACTTGGTTTGAAACTGACATCATGAGCAAACAGAATAGCTACCCTTGCTTTCTTTTAATGTATGTAGTACAGGGTCTACAGGATGTCACTACACAGATCAGACTTGTAGTGATCCTCCTGTTTTCAGCATCTCAAATGCTGAGACTACATGCACGTGCCACCATGCCCAACCTCAATCACTCTCTCAGCACACTCAGAAGCAGGGCCAGCATGCCACTCTGGAGGTCAAACTTCCATCCCTGTGTCTGCCTCAGCAGGTGCTTTCATCTGCTGAGCTATCTGGCCAGCCCTATCCCTGCTTTTTTTCTCAGTTTCTGTTGCATGGAGTATTGTTTTCCATTCTTTGACTTTCAATCTAAGAATTTCCTTTTGAGTTAAATGTATATTCTTGTATAGAGTATATTGTCGGATTTGGGGGTTGGGGGGAGACCAGGATTCAAACTCATGATCTTGCACTTGCCTCAGAGCTATCTTCCCAGCCCCAAGATTTTATTTCTTGATCCACTCTGCCAGCCTGTTTCTTTTGATTGTTTGAGTCCACTTACATGGTCATAACTAATATGTATTGGCTTATTTTTGTCATGTTATTTTCCTGCTGTAGGTTTCCATTTTTCCCCTCTGTTTAATTATTTGCTCTGCTTCATGATTCTACTCTGCTGTTGTTCTTGAAGTTGTCTCCATTTTTTCTCTTTCTAGTATATCTGTCAATACTCTTTGTAGAGTTGGTTTGGTGATCGTCTAGTTACTTTTTTACTCATTTCTGGGACAAAATACTGACAACCAAAAAGAAGGAAAGAAAAATCTATTTAGCTCATAGTTACTGGAGGCTTCAGTCCACACTCTGCTGGCTCCAAGGCAAACAGCAGCAGTTCATGACAGCAGAAAACAGTGAAAAGCAGAGGAGGAGCAGCTGCAGTGTCCATGAAGACTCTCTTCCTTCTACACTGACTAGAAAGACCCATGCTCCACTGCAAAGATTGGAGCCTCTCTGAAGTGGTGCAGCTGTGCAGGTCAAGCTGCTCCGAATGAACACAGCTGCTAATTGGCACAACAAAGACCAGGATTTCTTCAAGGAAGCGGGGGTAGAGAGAAGCCTTCCTCAGCTACTTTATAAATGTTGTACTGAGTCACTCTGGGGTGTGTCCTCCCTGCCCTAGGACAGGGCCTCCCCATACCCCAGGGCATGGAATGGACAAGTAGATCCAGCCAAGCTTCCAGATCCAGCCATGCTTCTGACTTCTCAAGTTGATGCAACATATCAGCTATCACAATCCATCCCTTGTCAGCCTGACTACTGCATATATACTTCTTTAAACCAGTTTCCAAGTACAGAGACATGCTTATTAACATTTTACAACTTGAACCTTGTATAATACTAGAACCATGACATTTTGTCTTTGGTCCTCCAAAGACTCATACACATCCTTTTATGCAAAGGGGATGCATACTGAAAAGTTCAACACTATACAAATGAAAAGTTAAACACTTCCAACATTCAAAGGCATGAGATAAACATTACCATTTCAAAAGGTGTGTACAGGAGGATACAAACCATTGGAACCAAGGCAAGTCCAAAATCCAGAAGGACAAACATTAAGTCCTGTAGTTGCCTGTGGAACATCCAAAGCAACCTATAAGGAGAGTTGTGAGTTCCAAAAGCCTTACATGACTCCACCCCTGTGACACTTCTGCTGGTAGCTCCCACAGCTCTTCTCAGGGGCTGGCCTTGCTCTCTCCTTGCAGCTCTCCTTAGACAATCCTGGTTTTTTCAAACTTCTGAGGTTTCCACTGAATAGGCTTTTCATTCACTGCTTTCCCATTGCCCTCTCAGGGGCACATTGCTTGGCCTTCTGAAATCTAGGTGAAAAGCCTTCTTAACGTCAGAACTCCTGTATTTGGCATGCATCTAAAACCAATGCCACAGCCGGGTGTGGTGGCTCACGCCTGTAATCCCAGCACTTGGGAGGCTGAGGCAGGAGGATCGGTGCGAGTTCGAGACCAGCCTGGGCTACAAAAGTGAGCTCAAGGTCAGCCTGAACTGCATAGTGAGACTCTGTCTCAAAAAGACAAAAAATAAATAAATAAATAAATAAAACCAATGCCACATAGATGACACCAAGGGCTACTGCCAACAGTAGCCAGGCTTTCTTCTCTCTTGGCTATAGGGTTTGAGTGCCTGGATTTTCAAGCACTCTGACCCTGACTCTGAGGAACAAATTCTCTATGCTGGTGCCATTCTGGAATCTAGTGTGGCTGCCTCCTCCATTCTGGAACATGGGGCTCTTCAGCATTCTCCCCAAAGCAAAGTCCCCCACCCTTGCAATTCTGAGGCTGCAAAGACCAAGAACCTGCCACTTCCTGTGATGCCCTCAGGACATCTTTCTACTTTCATGTTCCTCCTGGGCAACGGAGAATTCAGCTCTATCTTTGCAGTCCACACTCTTCCTTTCTGGCCAAATTCACAGCATTTTAAATGATCCTGCTGGACTCTTTGCTCTTGACTCTCAACATATATGTGACTAAAAGCCCCCAACAAAAGTCATGCCATTGCCTCGACATGGGACTGCTTTGAGATTTCTTTTGCAAGATTAACTAGTCCACTGTGCTTAATCTGTCTCAGGCAAAGTCTCTGGACAGCATCAAAATGCAGACAAACTTTCTGTCAGGCCATAACACAAATCATTGGTAGTCCAAAAACCAATGTTTTCTTCTTCCCAGCAGAAACCTCTCCAGCCTGGTCTTTATCAGTCAGATCTCTTATCAGTCTTCTGATCTTCCAAGCTCTGACCATAATCTCCTAAACAGAAGACCTGAAGGTATTCTAGCTCTCCACTACTAAGCAACCTTTCCAAACCTTTCCTATCTCTTCCCATAAGCTATTCCCGAAATTTTGTAATCCATATTGTCAGGTATAGTCACAGCAATGACCCCATTCCTCCAGTACCAAATTTCTGTCTCAGTTACTTTTTACTCATTGCTGGGACAATATGCTAAAGAAAGGTTTATTTAGCTCAGACTTAGTGAAGGCTTCAGTCCATACTCTGCAGCTGTGGTGTCCGTCAAGACTCTCTCTCTCTGTCTCTGTCTCTGTCTCTCTCTCTCTCTCTCTCTCTCTCTCTCTCTCTCTCTCTCTCTCTCTCTTTCTCTCTCTTACCAGCTGAAAAGATCCAAGCACCAGTGTGAGAATCAAAACTCCTTCAAAGTGGCACGGATCAAGTTCCTCTGAAGTGGCATAGCTGATAAGTGGCACAATGAAGACCAGGACTTCTCCAAGGAAGTGGGGGGAGGGAGCCTTCCTCAGGTCCTTTATAGATCCTTTTTGTGCTGTCACTCAGGGATGTGTCCTCTCCACCCTAGGTGGGGACCCCATGCCCCAGGGCATGGAATGGACAAGGGGATCCAGCCAAGCTTCCGAGTTCAGCCAAGCTTCCGACATCTGAAGTTGACACAATGTATGAACTACTACAGTGCTCATAAATGTCTTCAGTTGTTCTTTGTCATAGAAGTATTTTATTTCTCCATTAAATTTGATAGATAGATTTGCAGAGAGCATCAATCTCAGTTGAAAGCTGTTTTCTTTCAGGACCTGAAATACTTCATTCCAAGATCTTCCTGATGGTCTGTGTTAAGAAATCTGCTGTGATTCTGATGGGCTTTCTATTATAGATGATCTGTTTCTTTTCTCTAACAGCTTTTAATATTCTGTTCTTTTGCTGAATTTCTGGGATTTTGGTTATTATGTGTCTAGTTGTAGATTTATTTTGCTTATGGCTAATTGGAGTCCTATATGCCTCACTATGTATGTCACATACTTTTCCCAGTCTTTCTGTCATTTGTGATCCCTCTTGCTGTTTTGTTGACACCTATTGATCTTATATTGGATTTCCTTGCATCATCTTGCAATTGTTGAATTATTTCCTGGTTCTTTGTTATTTTTAAGACATCTTTCTTTTCAGTGCTGTTTTCAAAGTCTGAAAGTCTATCTTCAGTTTCATTCAAGTGGTTTTGCCAGCTTTCAATAGGAGTTTTCACTTTCTGGATATCTGTCTGAATCTGTTTCAGCATTCTAATTCTGTCCTATATTGTTTGTTCAATATTTCCATCATTTTCATATTCTCTATTTTTTAATCTGTGTTCTTTAGATGCTCTGAGCAATGCTTTCATGATTGTTACTTCTTTTCTTACCTGAGAGATTACTTCTGATCTGATTTCTGCAGATAAGTTGTCTCTTTACTTCAGTCCCATATTTTAATTCAGATCAGAAGTTTTTTTTTGTTTTGTTTTGTTTTGTTTTTTCTTCAGTTACTATCATTTCAGAAAGTTCAAGTGTGTGACTATCTCAGTTATTTTTCTCACATTGCTGGGACAAAATACTTCACATCCAAAATTAAGGAAGCAGAGGTTTGTTTAGATCAGAGTTTCAGGCCATGCTCTGCTGGCTCCAAGGGAGATGGGCACATGGTAGAAAGCAGCTGTTCATGGTGGGGGAAAAAACAGCATGAGCAGTGGAGGTGAGTGGCAGCAGCAAAGGCAGAAGAGCAGCCCCTCTCCCTTCCTTACATTGCAGCCCAACTCTCTGCCCCAGGGTGGGTGTAGCACTCACACCCACTATCTCAGCATTGGATCATGAATTAATCACAAACTCTAGAAGCCGGCCCCATGACATGAGGTTTTGCAGGGACAGCTAGACACAAACTATAACAATAAATTCCAAGATCCTCTACGTCTTTGTTCCCTGGGCCTGTTCTGGGTAGGATGCAAGTCTGAGATTGCCTTTTATTCCTTCATTCTGACATATTTGAAACCTGCAGTTTTCACTCAGTCACATCAATGATGGCGGGGGTGGGGAGGGTCAAGGCATGGGTCAGTAAGTCTCCTGTGAGAATGAAGGTGGTAGGGTAGGTTCACCAGAGCTCCTGCTATCCAGCGTTCAGATCTCTTCAGGGACCAGGACTCTTTTGATCTTATCTCTCCACCACCTTCAGGAAGGGTCTCCACATCATGGTCCAAAATGATTGCTATGCACCAGCGTGCTGGAGATCTGAGCGGCAGTACCAGACTATTAGGATAAGACAGGAATTGTTCCTACTTTCATTAGATCACTGTCGCTGGGAGTTTTCTATTATTCACAGGAATACTTAATATTTACTAATGCTGTATGTATGAAATATATACATACATACAAAGTGCTTAAATTTAAGAAAAACTTCCTACATTAAAACACACAGCTTTTAAATATCGCCCTCTTGGAGCTTACTGACCCTATCATTCTTGCCACTCTCTGAACCATTTTTGGAAGTCTTCCTTCACAAACATGTTTAGTTTCACTTTTGAGATTGCCTTGATGTCCTGAGACCATTGCCCTCCTGCATGGCTTTGGCTGCTATTCCACTCCCCACTGCCACCAATGCCAAGCACACCCAACACCCTGGCTAGAGCAAGCTGAGGGGAGGTATTTTTATTGCTCCAGAACAGAACCAGGAACCAAAACTGGGGATAAAGAAATAGAAATGCTCTGGGATCCAAAGACAGTGTCACCAAGGCCCACAGAGAGCTATAGTGGGGTGGGGAGGCCAGATCCTCAGGTCATTCATAAGGATCCCAGGATGTAGGGGTTGTTGATCCTTTGGAGGGTTGAGGGCAGTGGCAGTCATGTGTGGCTTTTCCTCTGCTCCCAACCCTCCAAAGCCAGGGTAGGGGTGCACAGGAAGCTCTCACACAGACACTGGGCGCTGCAGGGGGTGCCAGCAGAGGAATATAAACCTGTATCCATGGCCCTGAGGCTCTGCCCCTTCCCACGCCTCTCTGAACAGAGACAGTGGCCAGGAGAGAGGGCAAAACAGAGAGGGGAGAGAGCAGCAGGAGACCAGCCTGTCCTTCCCAGCAGGCTTGAGGGGCTGTCAGGGGCCAGGGCCCTTAAGAGGAGCCTGGCCTGGAAGTCTGTGTGGCTGCCTTGCAGGAGCCCCTGGCTGGCAAGTGCCCCACAGTGAGAGGCAGTGTCACAAAGTAGCTTGGTTCAGAGCGGGGACAGGAGAGGCCAAGCAACTCCTTAGAAGAAGCAAACACTAAACCCTCTACATTTGTGCTCCACCAAGGCCAGCTGGTTAGTGAGCTGGTCACACACCTCGGTCCCCTGAGCCTGTGCCCCTTCTTCAGGTCAGCAGAGGGTGGGTCCCCTCTGAAGCCTGGCCAGATTCTCACTCCATGAGTCTGACACAAAAACGCACTGACCTCCAGGGTGTTATGGTTGGGACCTGGAACATCACCCAAGGGATCCTGAGTTGAAGGCCTGTTCCCCACGGGAGCAGCATTCAGAGGTGGGGCTTTCAGGCGATGATTGGATCATGTGGCCCTGTCCTCACCACTGGGCAGTTACATTGATGCTTCATAGTTGGTGGTCCACTGGGTGTGCGTTTGAGGGTTCATTTTATCTCTGTCTCTCTGTGTCTCTGTCTCTCCCCCCTTTTCTCGCCCTCTCCCTTTGCCCATCCTGTCCCCTCCCACCTCCCGTCCCTGTGGAGTGAGCTGCTTTGCTCAGCGCATGGCCCCTCCACGATGCTCCTCCTCACCGTGGGCCCAGGAGTGACCGAGCCAAGTGAGTGGGGGCTGAAAGCTCAGAAACCATGAGCTAAGCAAAGCCTTCCTCCTGAAGGCGCCCACATATCTTGTCACAGTGACAGAAAGCTGCACCACACAGAGGGGGCTGTGGTGGAGGCGAGCAGGCCTCCTCCCCAGACCTGGCCAGGGCTTCCTCCTCCCCTCTCCTGGAATGCACACTGTGACTCCCCAAGCCTGATCTTCAGCTCCTTGCATTCTGTGACCACCGCCACGTGGCCAAGAACCCTGCTTCTGGTGCTCACGCCTGAGCCACTGCCTGATGTGGGCTGCCCACAAGGACATAGCACCTGACAAGCACCCTGGGCCCGCCCCAGGCAGAGCACCGGTGCCAGTGCCCGTGATTTCCCTGCCCAGGGATGTGAATGCAACAGGACGGCAGAGTGAAGACTTCATTTCCAGAAGTGCACCGCTGACAGGGGCCTGAGGCAAGAGAGCTGTGCTATTGTCAGAGGGATTCCCAGGGCCCCAGAGAGCCAGCTCAGCAGAACTTAACAGGCCTTGGTCTTCCCACTTGCTTGGCAAAACATTTAAGTTCTGAGGACACCAGGGCTGCTTTGAATGAGAGGAAACTTACTTTTTATAGCCATGTGCACTTTGGTGGAAAACCTAGCACCATCTACTACACCAAAAGAGGTGCCTTTTTCAAAGGGAGCAGTTTGGCCTCTTGAGCAAAACCCCAGCACACCGGCACTCCTGGAGGCCTTGTTCCAGCACAGGCCTCCTCGTTCCACCCCAGCCTCTGTCTCAGCGAGGGTGGGGCCTGGGGTTCTGCAGCTCTAACAGATTCCCAGGTGACCTGATGCTGGTGCTCAGGGAGCACCACCTGAAGAAACTCCTGCCTCGTGTGCAGAGCAATGTGTTGCAGAGATGTTCACTGCAGAGCGATTTAACAGCAAACAATTACAAAAAGCTAACTGGTCATTAAAAGAATAGATAAGTAGGGCTGGAGAGATAGCTTTGTGGCACAAGTGCCTGCCTGGCAAGTGTAAGGTCATGAGCTTGAAACCCTGCCCCACCAAAAAAAAAGAGTAGATAAGAGCATGTTGTCTTAATTACAATGCATGAAACGCAGAGCTAGATTGGTGAGATGAGCTTTAGGAGGCTTAGATTCAATAGCCTCCAACATCACAAGCTTCACTTGTGGCCCACTGCAATTGCAGAACATTTGACTGTGTATGTATCTGCTTCCTCTTAGTCCAAAGAGAAGGATTTTCTTTTCCTTTTTTTTTTCTTCTTAGCAACATCAATAAGGAGGTGGATCATGCCCACACACTGTACTCTGTAGAACAATTGTGAGGACAATATGCAATATGTCAACTTTCAAAAAAAGAAAGGGGAAAAGAAAAAAAAAGTAATGTTGATTTAATGTGTTAATGTTTAATTGTTTGATCAATCTTGTATACCTATATGTATTAATCTAAACTGATCTGATGATGAAAATATGTAATATAACCATTGTTAAATTTAAACAATAAAAATATTAAATAAAAAAACAAAACACATTATGAAAAATTTTCTGAGGAAACTTTATAATAAAGCTTCAAAAGACTTCTCAAAAAAAAAAAAAAAGAAATGCTTATATTAGGAGACATGTAGTAGATAATTGGTGTTTTTGCTCTGTTTTATTTGGTGAAATTAAAGACATCTATTTTTGAAAATAAATAAATAAATAAATAAATAAAGTTCTGTAAAGAGAGGAAAAAAAGAGCATATAGTTGGGCTGGGAAGATAGCTCAGTAGAATAAACGCTTGCCCAGCAAGCCCAAGGTCCTGAGTTCAATCGCTCCCGGTACCACAAAAGAAAGAAAGAAAGAAAGAAAGGAAGGAAGGAAGGAAGGAAGAAAGGAAGGAAGAAAGAAAGAATAGAGCATGTTGTAGAGTCCCACAGCAGAGTCATATAGCACATGTAGCACCCAGCTACGAAAATGATGGAAGTAGGGCTATAGTTATCACTGCTCACACCTCAAAGACAATGCCCAGGGGGAAAAGGCAAGTTGCATAATAAGTCATGTGGCAGAATGTTTATATCAAGTTTAGAAGCCTGCTGAGCAGCTTTGTACCACTGCTCATATGTACTATATACTCTAGAAAAGCACAGAAGGGGTGAACACACACCAAATCCAAGCTGGTGGCACCTCTGGATCAGATGTGAATAAGGTATTAGAAAATATAAGAATTCTCTTATGCCTACAATTTTTCATTCATTAAAATCTGAATCAAATGTAAAAATGGAAAGATTTGATCAAAGAGGCTGTGTGGAAAAGAAAGATATGTATTGTATTATTTTTCTATATGGTTGCAACCTTGCCTCAAAGGTGCAGTCCTCTTTACCCAGCCTCCCAAGCTGGAATCACGAGCGTGTATCAGCTTATGAGCGTATTTTTAATTTCCATGTTTTTACTAATTTCTTTCAAAATTCTTTCCTATTGATCTTATTTTTTGTGATAAGAAAGATATTTTGTATGATTCAAAAAATGAGACACCTTCAGGCCTAACATATGGCCTATATAGAAAACGTTTTGTGTGTTCAGCAATGCCCAGTGCTCATGATTCATGCAACTCACCAATGGAGCAGAGCCAGAGGAGGTGAACTTTCAGGTCTTGAAAACAAAGCTATTATGCCTGAGACTCCTTGTGGCATGGAACAGTGAACAGGGGCAGGTGCCCGGCTTGATAGAATCCAAACTCCTCTTGGCATGGAGCAACAGACAGAGCCAAGTGAAAGGCTCACCAAGAGAGATCCAGACTAGAGGTGCTGAGGTTTCAGGAAGGAACTCAAGTGAAATGGTCTGCCCTGAGGAGTTCAGGCACACAGCGGGATGGTGCCCAGACAGAACTCAGGGGGATTTGTTTATATACAAATTCCCAATTTATGATCTGTTCTGTTATATTGCTATAGTGTTTTCTCCTATGGTCTAAAGTACAAAATCATTAATTACAAATTTAAAAGTTTGTCAATTTCTAAATTTCACTTGCTATTATTAGTTTTGCTAATTGTGGTACTGTAACTAGGATACCATATCTGTCTTAACCACATGTTCTCCCTTGGGCAATAATATCAGAAAGCTATGGGGTAATAACTTCACCAAAGCCTTATACCAAAGGACAGAGGACCATGCCAAACAGAAACCAATATCCCATTCTCAATCAGTACAGAAGGCAAGAGCTTGGGGCAGATACAAACCAAGAACTTCTGACATACAGAAAAGATACCTAAAGAACAGACTTTTTATAGAGAAACTCTGATTGTAGTAATATAGCTACCTACTATCAAAATTTCACCACAAAAAAATCACAGAAATCAAAATACAGTTCTTTCTGAAATAGAAAATGACAAAATGAGGAGCAAAATGCAACCTCAGCCCACCCAGAGCAAACCCAGTTGACATCAACATAGGAGAAATTGGAAGCCACATGCCTAAAATCCCTGAAATAATAGCAGCTAGCTAGAGAAACAACTGCACAGGGGTACAGAGGAAATCAGATCAGAAATAATCTCCCAGGTAAAACAAAAGGAATGATAACTATATGAAAGAATTACTGAGCATATCTAAAGAGACATTCATAAAAAATATAGAAGCATGGAAAAATTATGGAAACCTTGAATAAGCAATATGGGAAAAAATAGAATGCAAGAAATAGATTCAAAGAGATATATAGGAATTTAAAACTCCATCAAAAGCTGGAAGAAAAAAAAAAGCTGGAAGAACTATTTGAATGAAAGTGAAGATAGATTTTTCAGACCTTGAAGACATTGTTGAAGCTAGTAGCCAGGAAAGAAAAAATGTCTTAAAAACAACAAGGTTCCAGGAGATAAAAATCCAATAGCTACAAGATGACGTAAAGATGTACAACATAAGACCAATAGGCATCCGAAGAAAAGGAGCCAATACAAACGACATAAGTACCACATAGAAAACCCAAAACAAACAAAGAAAGTCAAGAATTGCAGGTTTTAATTGCCAGTCAAATATTTCAGCAGATTAAAGCACCTGCAAGCAGGTGCAGGGCCTGGGGTTCAGTCCCTGGGCATGCCATGCCAGTCCCACCCCAGGGGCGTGCTAAGACACAAGTGAGACTGGGTGTGGTGGCTAATCCAAGCTCTTAGGAGGCTGCAAACAGGTGAGTCACTACAAGTCTGAACTAGTAGTAAGACCTTGAATATCCTGTACACACTTCCCTAAAATACAAAAGAAAAAAAAAAAAAAAGTAGAAACTTCCCAAGTATGGGGAAACAATCTGACATTCAGAAAACTGACATATAGAACTCAAAATAACATCAACCAAAATATATCTACTCCCAGACTTACAATAATCAAGATCACAGACATTCAGCACAAGAACATACATACTAAAGGGGCTCAGGAGATAGCTCCATGGCACAAGTACCTGCCTGGCAAATGCAAGGTCATGAGTTCGAACCCCAGTCCCACCAAAAAAAAAAAAGAACATACTAAAAAATGCTAGAGAAAATAAACAGATCACAGTTAAAGGAAAGTCCATCAAAATCATAGATTTCTCAACAAAAACCAAGAAATCAAAAGACCATGGAGTGAAATATTTCAAGTCCTACAAGAAAACAACTTCTAATCTAGATTGGTATACCCTGCAAAACACTTTCAAAATTAATGAAGTAAAGTACTTCCATGACAAAGAATAACTAAAGAAATTCATGATGACCAAGCCAACTCTACAAAAATTACTGAAAAATATTTGAGAAAGGTACCAAAATGACCACAGTTCCAAGAACATCAACAGAAAGTAATCATCAACCGTGGAAAACAATTAAACACAGGAAAGGTACTAAGAAACAAAAGAAAATAACATGACAAAGATAAGCCAATACATATCAGTTATAATGATCAATGTAAATTGACTGAATTCACCAGTTAAAATAGATTAGCAGAGTGTGTCAAGAAACAAAATCCAGAGGGGGTGGCTTTTAGGATAACTCCATGGTTCAAGCTCTTGTGCATGCAATCCCAATCAGGTACAGGAGATGGCAATTCAATCCCCAGACCCACCATTGAGGCAGACTGAGCCAGCCAAAAAAAAAAAAAAAAACAACAACAAGAGCCAGCAAGATAGCTCAGTGGACCTAATTCCCCATTTAGTCAAGCTTAGGCAAAACACAGAGACCGCTGGCCATGAAAGAAAGAAAGAAAGAAAATCTAACAGTACACTGTATACAAGAAAAATATTTAACTCAAAAAGAAATGCAGAAAAAAAATTAAAAAAAAAAAAAAGAAGAAAAAAAGCCAGGCATGATGGCACACGCCTGTAATTCCAGCACTCGGGAGACTGAGGCAGGAAGATCGGTGTGAGTTTGAGACCAGCCTGGGCTACAAAAGTGAGCTCAAGGCCAGCCTGAACTGCATAGTGAGACCCTGTCTCAAAAAGACAAAAAAAGAAAAAGAAAAGAAATGCAGATCTGGAGAGATAGCTTGGCAGTCTAAGCACCTGCCTGACAAGTGCAAGGACCCAAGTTCAATCCTCAATACCACATGCCATACCACCCCAAAACCAGATGTGGTGGCATACACCTATATTCCTAGTGCTGGGGAGGTGGAGACTGAGGACCGCTATGAGTTTGAACTGTATAGTTCAAATAAATAATTTTTTTAATTTTTAAAAAGAAATTTATAGCCGGGCGTGGTGGCTCACGCCTGTAATCCCAGCACTTGGGAGGCTGAGGCAGGAGGATCATTGTGAGTTCGAGACCAGCCTGGGCTACAAAAGTGAGCTCAAAGCCAGCCTGAACTGCACAGTGAGACCCTGTCTCAAAAAAAAATAAAAATAAAAATAAAAAAAATAAAAAGAAATTTATAGACTGAAAGTTGAAGGATAGAAAACAGTACTACATGTGCCAGGAGCTCAGAGAAAATTGGGGTATCTATTCTATTCACAGACAACATGAACTTCAAACCAAGGATAATTAAACATAATAAAGGTCACTACATGCTTGTTAGGGGAAAATTTCAAGAGGAAGAGGTAACAGTCATACCAGGAGCACCCAATTATGTAAGGCAAAGTTTAAAGG
This sequence comes from Myocastor coypus, assembly GCA_004027025.1. Classification (NCBI taxonomy): domain Eukaryota; kingdom Metazoa; phylum Chordata; class Mammalia; order Rodentia; family Myocastoridae; genus Myocastor; species Myocastor coypus. The sequence goes on from PVJA010047580.1 coordinate 13,818, forward strand.
GCATGAAAAGTAACACAATCTTAACAGGGGACAATAACATCCCATTATCACAAAGAGATAGGTCAACTAGAGAAAAAATTAGTAAAGATGGAGCAGAACAGAAACAAATCTTTGAATAAAATGGATTTAGTGGACGTTTACAGTGTTCCACCCAACAACATCTGAATGTACATGAGACATTTTTTAAAATAGACCACATACTAGTCCATAGATCAATGGTTAAATAAATGCAAGAAAACAGAAATTATCCCATGCAAATTATCTGACCAGTGTGCAATTAAACTGGAAAATAATGACAAAAAACCTGCAAAAACCCCATAAACACATGGAAATTACATAACACCCTCCTCAGCAACCAGTGAGTTACAGATGAAATTAAAAAAGAAAGATCAGACTCATAGTGATTCTCCTGTTTTCAGCCTCATGTTACCGTGCCCAGTCTCAATCACCATCTCAGTGCACCCTGGGGATGAGGCCAGCACAGTACACTGGGGATCAAACCCTAGTCCCTGCATCTGCTTATGCAAGCACTTTAGTCCACTGGGCCATCTGGCTGGCCCCTCCTTCCAAAATTTTCTGATAAGAGGTCTCTGCTTATTGACGAAAGAAATATATACTTATAATTATTTTTTAAAATTTGCAATAGATAGCCAGGCGTGGTGGCTCACACCTATAATTCCAACACTCAAGAGGCTGAGGCAGGAGGATTGGTGTGAGTTCGAGACCAGCCTGGACTACAAAAGTGAGCTCAAGGCCAGCCTGAACTG